>JAQQZR010000950.1:0-12471 GCA_030068235.1 Notoglanidium macrostoma | reverse complement strand
TATATATATATATATATATATATATATATATATATATATAAATGTGATCATAACAGTGTGCATCATTATGGACATCCTTCACTGTCACAGGAACACACAAAGGGACACAAGAGTTCAGCCAGGCTATATGTGTGTGTGTGTGTGTGTGTGTGTGTGTGCGTGCATGTGTGTGTGTGTGTGTGTGTGTGTATGTGTGCATACTCAAATCCAGATGATGTGTCTGATGATAAGGTGCAAATCTTGATCTTTAATACTGGAATATTGTTCATGGTCTCCCAAGTGTGGTGAGCCTGCAGGCATCCAAATCCAGACTGTATTAACACCTACACTCAGTGGCAAAACAGGTGGGAATTAGTCTTTTAGTCTATATAATTCCTCTGCTGAGTGAGTTTGTGCAGGTGTGTGTGTGTGTGTTATTCTTCAGGGGTTTCAGGAATTATATTTTGGAAGGGTGTGGTAACACGATCCAGAGTAGAGTGCTACTTCATTTACAACCTCCCTGAGCCTGACTGTGTGTGTGTGTGTGGGTGTGTGCGTGTGTGGGTGTGTGCGTGTGTGCGTGTGTGCGTGTGCCTGTGTGCATGTGTGTTAAGTGGTTGCAGGACTACTCTGCAGTCATGTGCATTACCTCACAGTGGCTTTGCCATTCATGTCTGTTACACCAACACACAAAATTTGCTTCACTTAAATATTTCACCTGTCTTATTTTTATGTGCTGGTTAGACTGTGTTATGGTCAGAGCTTGTTGCATTGATAGCATTCATGCTGAAATAAAATGATTATGCAAGTTTAAACCACTGTTATCAATGTCAGAAAAGAAAAGTTGCTGAGTGTACAGTAACTTCCTGCACGATTTTTTAAATCATGTGGGCTTGTACAGTTTAGGATAATCACTATAACTGCTGTAATTAACATTTTTGTCCATGTCTTTTTGGGAGAGCTTCTGACATTGGTACTCAGACAAGAACAACTTGACTCCTAAATCCAGATTAGCCAGTGTTATTCAGCTTAGAACACATTATTATTATTATTGTTGTTGTTTGATTATCTATTCCTTTTTTGTATTGATTAAAAGAAGAAAGCTGTAATTTAGTGATAACAATCTGTATTTCTGTCTACATATAGATGTGTTGTGGTGCAGCGGGTAGTGTTACTGCCTCACTGCTTAAGCGTCCTCAGTTTGATCTTGACTGTGTGGTGGTCCTGTGCATGTCCTTCTCATGTCTGTGCGGGTTTCCTCAGGGTTCTATAGTTTCCTCCCGCTACCCAAGGACATGGGTGGATTGTCTATATTAAATTGCCAAGCGTTGTGAATGTATGTATGCATGGTGACTTGGGGTGGACTGTCCCCTCTGGGTTGTAGTCTTACCTCAACAGCTCAGTATTTCTGAGATAAGCTTCAGATACACTGTGACCCTCACCAGGATACAGTGGTGACAAAATGAATGAATGAATCACTTTGAATGAAAAGAAAAACATATAAGTTGGTTCACAAATTAAAATAATGAATATATATAAAAAAAGACCACAGTGAAAATCTGTGATTGGATATAAACAGAATGTTTTAGAATTTTGAAATATTTAAACCAAAAAAATAAGGTAACTGTTCAATATCTTGAATATTTACTATTCCAGATTCTTCAGTATTTCTATGTCAATACTTAAAAGCAAGCAAATGTGTTTTTGATAGTGACCATGTTTACTGCTTTTTTCAACTACTCTTCTATTGAAGCACGTGTTCAGACGACACTCAGATGGATTTGATCTAAAATGGATCATAATTTTTTGCACGAACTTGCAGAGTCCATGCCAGCTCGAGCGCACACTGGCATTCAAGCAGAAAAGGGGACATAGCAATTACTAAGAAACTCTGATGTAAATTCATGTAAATATTTCAAAGATTTAAAATGGTTTATAACTGCTAGCTAGCTGATTGAAAACAGTGGCACCACCACAACCATGCTAGTGAAAAATTGACCTTTACAGTTTTACAGAATCTCATATCGGCGTTTCACAGCGTTCATTCTTTTCATCACACTGTTGTGATTGGGTTTGTAGTAAAATCTAGGTGTATAACTCTTTGGTTGGATCAAATGTCGTGGTTCGTATTGGTGCTTTATTAAAGTACATCCAAACAAATATCTGGTGTAAGTTTTTTTTTTTTTGTCTAGCTAACTTTGTTGTGTACCTTATAAGTTTATAGCTTGAGATGATAATAAGCACATCAGAGCCTCGAAATCAAAATAACTACCTGTCAAGGAGAAAAGCAAGTTAGGCATCGGTTTTCAATCAAACTCTCCAGGCTCTTCATTCTCTTAATCTGTTGAAGTGGCCGACGTTGTCAGGAAAGAGGACTTTTAAAAAAACAAAGGAGAGACGCATTTAGTTTCAAAGAATAGGGCTGTCATGATTTCGGGTTTCTTTTTAATTTCAGTAACTGCTTAGAAAATGATGTACTATGACTGGTATTATTATTTTTAAGGGGAGGTGTTGAACGAGTCCTCACTATAATTGAATTGCATAATGGTCGATGTGAACTGTCGAGGTGTGGAGTGCTTTCTTTTTACTTTTCTATTTTATTCCTATTTTCTTTTTTTGTTCTGCCTTATGTTGTCTGGGTCAGTAATGCTATGACTGTGTGTGCTAGTGTGCTTTGTGCTGGAGGTTAACTGACAGTGTGAGAAATCACATTCACCTAAAACACATCTAATTAAATAAGCAGAACAGTGAGGATCACCTCTTTGTGTTTTTTGACAATGATAGTCAGGAATTTGCTACCTTTAAACCTTGTCTAAAAGATTTTAGTACATTCATTTGCCAAACACTGGAAAATCCAACATCAGAGCAAACATTCATTCATTTATTCATTCATCCATCCATTTTCTATCCCACTTATCCATTGGTCTTTGGGCGAGAGGCCCGGAACACCCTGGAAAAGGCACCAATGTATCACAGAGATAAACAACTACTCACACACACATTCACATCTATGGGTAATTTAGAGTTGATCTAATCGGCAAGGCTTTACAGGTGGAAGTTAACAAGAGCACCCAGAGGAAACCATGCAGGCCTGGGTCCACACAGAAAGGCCCCAATCAGCCAGCAGGTTCAAACTCAGAACTGTACCCCTGTATCATTCATTTATTCATTCAGTCAGCCAGTCATCTTCAGTAACTGCTTTATCCTGATCTGGTCACTGTAGTATTCCAGTAATACTGGCGAGAAGGTGGGAGAATTCACCTTGAATGGCACATCAGTCCATCACAGGGCACCATTCACATGGCGGCATTTTTAGCATGGCCACTCTGCACCCATGCATGTTTTTGGACAGTAGGAAGAAACTGGAGAACCCAAATGAACTCCACATGGACACTAGGAGAACATGTGAAACAGACACAGACAGTAACCCGAGCTCTGGATTGAATCAGTGATCCTGGAGCTGTGAGGTAGCAATGCTACCCACTACACCACAAAAACGAAAAATATGTACGTATGTGTACAGCAAAAAAAAAAGCTCAAGTCTCTAAATGAAACTGTATGTAGCCATGAACTCCTGGACTACAATAACAACCAAGTCATAAATGACTTGCCGTTAAACACACCGGTACGAGTAAATCATGAGCATTGATTGAAACCGATGACGGCTTAAGCAACATGAGCCTGGTCTTCAACTGGCATCTATTATACAAGTAGCAAGTGTGAGTTGAATTATGGGAGTGCGAGTAAAGTTTGCCTCCCAGTTCCATCACTGCACTGTTGCAGAAAGAGCAAACAAAGAAAATAAACACTTGTTCTGTACTGTCAGACAAGATAAAACTGTGAGCAGACTAGAGTAAAACCTGCATCTCTAACAGAACTGACACCGAGCTCAGTGTGTTTGAAAAGTTCTCACCCGTTCCTTTTTGTCATAGTATTGATTGTAATTCCAATTTATTCCAGTCATGTCTGCTGTCAAAGCTCTACTGGAGCTGCCTGTGTAGTCCTCTCGTTTTTGTTGTTGTTGTTATTTATTTATTTTTTTTTAAACATAATGGAGAAGCGTGTTCAGTCTTAGTATACATTTTCTGTCTAAAGCCCCAAACTGGCCAACTCATTTTAAGATCTTTGAAGCTTGCCACTTCACAAGCTACCTAAAATTGTCATCCTCAATCATCAAAAAACAGCTAAGGGATATAATAAACGTGAAATCACTAAATTATAATTTTTTTTTATTAATTTGTTTTTGTATTTTTTAAGTTATTTTAACACTAACATTATTTTCTCGGTGCTTGCTTTACGTCTGTAGTTTATTTGCTGATGTGCTTTGCTCTGGGATTAGAAATTTGTAGTCCTGGGTTCCTGGATTACCAATTTGTCCCCACTGAGTACCAACTGTTCTTATTATTACCATCAACATAAATTGCATATATTTAAAGTATCAGAACATATACCTTGAATAGGGCTTCAGGGGTTCTGTTCAATATCAGAACACAGCTTGAATAGGGCTTTTACTCACAGGCCCTGTTTACACTTGGTTTTAAAATGCGTCTTGAGCAATCTGGTCATACGTGGACAGCCAAGACACATCGCCGTTTACATGTGTCTCCAAGGTGCCCGGCTGTCCACTTTGTTCAGATTTCGTTACTGCTTACATCACTTCTGCTAGAAGGTCAAAGGTCCCCATGCACAGTTATACTGAAACATTAAACCTGCAACATGCCTTCATTATTTTCTTGCATTCCAACCCCGTTGATCGTTTCTCCTCTCCATTATTTCTAGCGTGTTGTACTGTTACCAAAACAACCACCGTGTCCGGCATTAATGACGTATTTTCCTGTTACATCCATGTTGCGGACGCATCAGGACACATTAGTGTTTACACTACAGATGGTATTTGGTCAAACGCGTTCCAGACCACCTCGTCAAGTAGTTTGAGTGAATGTGTCTTTAATGCATTTTGTAGGATATTTACACTTGTATTTAGCGCTGTCCAGTTGGGATTAGGTCGGACAAGACGCATTTTAATACCAAGTGTAGTACCAAGAGTCTTCGCTCTAAACAATCATATAGAATTCTAAAAAGTTCTCTTTGAAATTGTCTTTTTCAAGTACTTTCAAGCACAGATAAACAGATTTACCCCCAAAAACCCCCAAAATAATTCATTTCAACAAAATCCTAGCTGTACACCAGTTGTTTGTGTTTGAATCAATGAGCATATGAAAGCTTCTGTCTGTTACGCTGTGTGTGTGTGAGAACCGGGATCGATTAACACCGGGAGTCCATTAAGAATGATAGAGAGAAATTACACAAAAAATTGAAAGCAATAAACAACAGTTTAAACACAGGCGCTGATGTCACCATGCTGGACCAATATCACAAATGTCATGAAATGTAATTGATTGCCTTTTTGATCCAGGAAATAAATCTCAAAGAGCAAAGTGATCTCTTAATAACATTTATACCACAGTGCTGTTGAAACCTCAAACCTGATGATTAATTAAGCAAGAGGACTGAAGATCAGAACAGCTGTGATTCGGCGTAGAGGACCGAGTGCTTTACTGTGACTGGTTTTTTGCTGTGATGAACACAGTATTGGCCTATCAGGTTTTAGAAAAGTAAAAAAAAAAATAATCCACTGACTACAAAGCTGTTTCAAAGTAACATTAAAGGTAGTAGAGCTAAAAGTACCAGATTTGTTTTTCAAATGTAGTGGAGTTAAAGTCATAAATTTCCCCCAAAAATTAATATTCATCTTATATAATATAATCTTTAGGGGTCACAGCCACTAACAAGAAGGCAACATGCATGCAATGCTGGCAAGTATGTTTCAACCCCCCGTTTAATCACTTATTTTATTGATAACACTTAATACAGTAATGTTTTCTATATGATATTTTACAATTAAGCACAAATTAAATAAATTCCAATGTGTCGTAAGTGCGCTTCTTGCCAGAATTCTGTATTCACCTTGTTTAATTTTTCACCATTGGGTTTATTCTAATGACGACTGAGTGACAATACCAATACGAATAAATGTTGACAGTTTTGCAAGTCTTGCAAGGCATAGTGTAGAACGTTAATTGTTTTTGTGTTGTGTCAGATATTTCAGTTTGTCCATGTATTTGCCTTTATCCACATTTTTAAATTCTGCTTTACCCAGGCTACGCATAAGCATGGCATAGGATCACCAACAATGTTACACAAACAATGTTAAATTGAGTATTTCTTGATAATTGTCCATTTTTTGTCATACAAAAACACTGCCTGCTCCAAAATCAACAAACTCACTATTCAAATACTGTGCGAGTGAGTCAACTCATTTTGACCACTCACCTGAACCTGGCTGTTTTCTTAAAAAAAAAAAAAATCTCATATCCATCTGGAATAACAGATATTTCCAATGAATCAAGGTTTGTTGAAAAACCTTTGTCCATAATGGCACTGTAGATATGTCATAAAGCCCAATTCCATCAGTGTCATATCTGTGTCCACTGACTGCAAAAAACTCCAATTCCCATGACGTTTTGTGTTCGAAATAATCAGTCACACCTGTATCCAGTTAGTCACCACGCCATTCTCTTCACATACTCACTTACACTCACGTACACACACGCAAAACAATAGTTTCAGTCCTCATGTCTGCTACTGCCAAGCATTAGATTTACATGTTTGCTATTCTGGTTATTGAAGCTGTTCTGTTCTCTGTCTTTTGCTATTTTGGATTTCGCCCTGGAATAGTTGTTTGCTGCTCCGTTGGTCTTTTGCCTGTATTTTGACATTGCTTTCGGATTACTAATTTGGATTTGTCTGCCTGTGAGTTTTATATTAAAGTACTGAACCGCAACTGCATTCTGCCTGTCCGTACCAAAAAAAGGAACACTGAGTACGTTAATTAAACTAATAAAATGCATGTTATCTCGATGGCATCTGTGCAAGCAAGCAGACTAATTTAATAGCTTAGAAAGCTTAACCTTAGCCAATAAATTTGTTCTTTGACACTGTTCACACGTTTCATTTCGCACAGAACTATTACTGATCACTGTAATAATAACAACCAGTTTGACCCAGCATTCTCAGAACATTCTGCTTATCTGTATTGTTGATCTGGACCACCACCGTTAAAAGCAGCATGTCACCACCAAGGCTACTATAAACTGCCGCTGCAACATCAGACTATTAAATCTGTTTAAATAAAGTCATTTGAACCTGTAAATTGTAAATCTCTTTGCAAAATCTAACAGGAAAATCTAATCTAATCTAAGTACACTAGGAGATGTGCTGTTATTGGAAAATAATCAACTTCAGGGTAGTAACAGTAACTCTGCTTTGTGTCAGGCCACATCATACCACTCCGTAGTTGATTTTTTTTTTTCATAACAGCATACCTCGAGGTGTTTCATTCCTTACAAGCCTTATGCAAGGAAGGAAACTCCACGAAGTAGAGGATACATTTTCTTTCACTACAATAATTTAAATATGCGACAATAACTTTGTAATTTGTGCATTGTCAAACCTCTGCCCTTTTTGTTTTCCTGAATGCATTGGCCAACGTTCACTTAGGATAGATTGCCAGACAGACTGTCATAACTGCTACAGCTCCTTTATGTCTTGAAACAAAGAGACGCAATTAAAAGATAGTGTCAGTGCAAAACCATAGGCTGAACCATAACAGGATCTTTGTATTAATAAACAAAACCAATACAAATCGGTTGGAGTCCTCAACCAGTTTGTTCCTCAAAATCTATACATTTTTCCAAAGCAGCTTCCTCCTTTTGGATGACTGCACACTCATGCAATAGGAGACATCAAGCACTAGAGAAGGAAAAAAAAAAAACCCGATTCAATTCTTTAGAGGGTTGTACACATTTGTTCAGTCCATGGAAAACATCATACTCTTATAATCACATGAAAAGAGATTTACAGATATTAATCATCAGATGCATACTACATTGTTACAAACAATAAGCAAGAGCACACAAAGGTTCTTTAGAGAAATGAACTCGAGAGATAATACATAAAACATAGCCAACCGAACACAAAGCCCAGGTATGATGACACTTGCCCGAGTCCTTATTGTCTTTTCTTTGTTGTCAACTTGAAAGAACTATCTTTAATATTTAAAATAAAAGAAGCGGTGGTAGTGGTTTATGTTCCCAAAAAAAAGGAAATACCAGAGAATGAAATATAATACAGCCACTCTGTAGCAGCTGCAGTTGTTGTGTTTCAGACCAACTGAAATATTTTATACGAGTTCCAAATGTATTTAACAAGCACACATCACAGCTGATTTTATATGTGTCAGAAAACATTGTTTGCACAGTAATTGCGCTATAATGGCGTTCATAAAATGTCAACAAAGTCATCATTTGGATTCCAAATTTAACAGCCCCAAATGACAAGCGCGCACTATCTTCATTTGTTTAATCATAGTGTAATGAGCACCAGGATTAACCAATCTTGCAATTTTCATTTCTTTCTGAAAGCCACTAGCCAGCTACCTTCACTCTGAGTTATATCAAGGGATATCAAAACAACCAGTAATGAAATACTGGAAATTTAATGCATGAGAAGAGAATGAGGGATAGATCTGCTTTTCCAAGATAAACTGTCATTACCAGCATATTAATTGAATCATTTTCAGTTGAACTGTCATAAAGGAAAGCTATGGAGATGTATTAATATGGCAAGACTGGTTGACGGCAGATCGTGCCTTACATGATTAAATAGCGAACTGGGGTTATATCGGCTCCTACTACTGTCTGGCTTCCAGCCAAAATGCATGAGCATGTTGCATTTAGAAATATAATTGTATAGATAGCACAGTTATTTTATTTAGTATAATTATCTATTCCCCAGTATATTTAGTTATTCCTCCATGCTGGCTACACCACTACTCAGTATGCCAGTATTCAGTATGGCAGCATACAAGATCCACAGAGATGTAAATACAAAAAGAAAAAGGGTAATTAATTTAGCACCGATTAATGATTTATTGGTTTGCTTGCTTGTTTGTGCTTGAAATTGTTCTTATGCAGGTGAGTAGATCTTAGAAAAAGCATGCGAATCTGTAAATATTTGGAGCGAATGGTCTTCGCCAACAAACCACAAGCAGACACCTTTTCTTTATTTTTCTCTATTTTTCACATTTTATTATATTATCATGAAAAGAATACAGATTGACGTTTATGAAGTGTACTTTATGTTGTAGCTTACTCAGAATAGCAAAGTGCACAACTATTCATGCTGGCTACTTACCGACACACTCCATCTCTGTCTGCCTCACACACACTCCATCGCTCTTCATCAGGCGCACACACACACACACACCCTTATTAACCATTTCTCCTGTATAAGAAAGTGCTGAGTGGACTCTTCCACTCCAAGTACTATGGGAAAACAAATGCGTTCCAGTCCAACTTTAAAAATCTGAACTCTCTTAAGAGCACTGCATTGTGCATATATATACAGAAGTGTTTTACTGTTAACAGAAGTATTTGTGTGCAAAATACATTACTACACACCGACGTCCTGTACACAGCCAACTTATAAACAAACGAACGTGAATTATGACTCAAATGTAAACTTTTTTTAAGTATCTATTTGTGTTAAATAAGCACAAGGCCATGTAGAAAGGGATAAGGGCCTGCTGTCTAAAATAATAATAATGTATGGGAAAATCTTCTGGGTGGTTTACACAGTAATTCCCAAATGCTCCAGCCGAACAGATGAGAGCAATCATGCATATCCTATTTCCAAGAAATCTGAAGAAAGGTCTTTTTATAGATGAAAGATTTTCACACAGTAAAGTCATTTATGCTAAATTGCACACACACGCATACAGTATAAACACATACACCTGTACATGTGCTATACGTGTGTGTGTGTTTTTTAATCATTTTACAGGCAGTTTTTTATTTACAGTATATATATATATATATATATATATATATAGTACTGAGCAAAAGTCCTAGGCACCCCCCATTAGATATTTATCTTATGAATTCTGCATTACTGTCTAAAAATATAAGCAATATATAATGTAAGAGACCGCTTTTCAAACAAAAACACAATGATGGTGCTATTTCTTTGGCCTGGTTGTTGAACCTATGAATTAAAAACTAATAGCCTAAACATAAGATCTTGCCCTGGGAGCCCGGGGTTACTGATTTGTCCACTGTTGGTTAATCACTACATACCACCAGCTGTGGTATGTATCCAAACATGGATGATACATTGACTTAGTCAGGCATCCAGGCATCATATACCAAGATAAAGTTTAAGAAAAAGTTACTCAGATGTTAATACACTTACTTTTTTTGGACACTGCACCTAGTCATTACAAACAACAATGAAATGCTAAAACTACATTGATCTGAAATGACTATAGAACTTACTGAAGTACATGTTATAATGGGGTTTTTAAAACACACTCACCCACACACACACCCACACACACCAATTTGACTCCAGCACTGATGTTCTGGATGATGTTCTTTTTCAAACCTGCCACGCACTTATAATTATCTTACAGGACTCTCCACAGCTGCAGTGCTTCCCCTACATCCTCCCACCATTAAAACATTTTGCCACAAATTTGTGTTTAACCCTTTAACCCTTAATGGTCTGTGATTGATGCAGTGCCATGACAGTTCATATTATTTAATATTTAGGAATTAGTTGGTTTAGTGTAGCGCTGTAGTGAAGACCGCAATTGTCAAGCCGAAAATAAGTCCAAGGCCAGGATTAGCCAAGATGGAGTTAAGACAGAGTCTTCGGGAGGTTAAGGCCAGGTTAAGATTGAGTTCCAACAAAAGCAACACCAAAAACCATCAATGAATTTTCAAGATCAAGCCATTAATATTGAAAGCACTATCCAGACAAGTGCTTTAGATCTGTATCAGAAATAATCTCTGTCCATACTAACACACCTGAAAACGCATATCACATGATCATTCACATACGCCGGAAATTTACTGCCAGTATAAACAGGAAGCACATTGTCTACTCTGCAGTTGGTTGCCTAGTTGCAGATCGCTCCAATAATAGCTTGCCTCCTCCGCATGTAGACAGTTGTAGCATTATAAAATGCAGAAATTTATCTGCACAAGAGTAGCTAGCAAAGACAACCAGGCCAACAACGCTTGTAACTCATTATCCATGCTGCATTCACCACTGGTCGTCGAGGCTGATGCAGTTTGTTTTGTTTTCTGAAAAAGGGTCCTGTGATAGGAGCATGACGAATCAGGGAAGGACACATTATGACTGATGAGATCTAATCAGGAAGCGAACGTGGGTGTCCTCATCATCCTTTCCAAAAGCCTCCGTTTCTGTCCGTCCACACTAAAAAGTTTTCAAACTAAAATGGGGCCAGCAGCATTTCCAAACACTCTGTTTTAGGGGCTTGAAAACCCCTGAGTAGTATGGACGCCACACGTGAACATAGCAGAAGTGATGCATTTTAAAAGTAGTGTGGACGTAGCCTTTATTTCATCTAGTTGGCTTTATTTGTGCATTGTGCCAGTCATTAGGCTGTAGTTTCTAGAAGAACTTGTCAAAGAAAGAAAAGACAACATCAACATTGATTTCGCAACCTCACGGTCAACCATGTTTACCAAGACCAGTGCTGAAGCTTCAGACAAGTTCATGAACAAATGCCAAAATTCTATACAGATACCGGACTGGAGTGTTGCAGCCCTAGCTACATGGACTTGTCAAAGACATCCATGATGTGATTGCACATCACCTCATAGCTTCACAGCTTAGCAGTAAAATACGTTTTGTTGATTTGTTTGGATCAGTAACCAGCACTCCACAAAAGTTTTTTCTTCGACTGTGTGATTTACTAGACAGAAGTCTAAACTTTATACAGCAGGTGCACAGCTTTTAAACAAGTCTTTTTGACCAATCATATATTTTGTCAATGATAGAAATGTTCATCACGACACATACGCTCAGCATTTAACTCTTCCTGTCATGTACTGAAAATCTTTGGGGACAGAGACAATTGTCAAAGAGTATACTTTTTTTCCTTAATGTGTGCATGTGTGTCTAAATAAATAAATAAATAAATGAATAGAGTGATAGCAGCACAGATCTAGTGTTTCTCTAGCATCGGAGGGATTCTGTCTGTTTCTCAGTCATATATTTCTAGTTAATAATCATGCATGTACTCTCATCCACACCACTTTCTCAGATGACGGTATATAAGTTTCAATTCTATCTTAAGGCATTTTATTTTTCTGACAGATTGCCAAATCACCATATTGTCATATTTGTCATCTCCAAAATATTGTGAAATTTAAATTAAAATGTATAAACCAGAATTTTCAAGTCTTAAGAGAAACATGACAGAGATAAACAAAGAGACAAAATGAGAGTGGACAGCCAAACCTCAAAACACACAGGAAGCTGGATAATGTCTTTGTGTGTGTGTGTGTGTGTGTGTGTGTGTGTGTGTGTGTGTGTGTGTGTGTGTGTGTGTGTGTGTGTGTG
>JAQQZR010000949.1:0-12471 GCA_030068235.1 Notoglanidium macrostoma | reverse complement strand
CAAAGCAATTTGCCAACAATGTTTAATTACAAGCAAGCTGACCAATATTTACATAGGCAAGACACAGAGCAAGAACTGAAATTAATTAAATGGAAGTTTATCATCTCTGCCAAGAAACATGCTCAACGTAAACAGACCTTTAAGATACATCGGTTACTTTCCAAGAAAAGTGTTCTTTTAATGCTATAAACATGAGGATTAAGTTTACACTCATTTACTCCGTGTCTCATGTCCTCCTTCTCATTTTCTTTCCTTCTCTGAGTGTCAGTGCTGGAGCAGGGTCATGTGACACCCCCATGTGATGTCACAGAATATGAAAAAAAATCACTGTATAAATCTCTTGACGGTTAAGGCTGAGCCAGACAGTAAGTGAAATACAGGAGAAGGAAAGGGAAAGAAAAAAATGTTCAAGCAAGTTATTGTCTTCCTTTAGGTAATGTCTTCCTTTCTTTCTTTCATACTTTGTTTTTTTTTGTTTGTTTGTTTTGTTTCTCAGAGTTACATACATTACAGCAGAGTGCATTTGACAAGGCAGGACGTTTAATTATTCCACAAAGATACGGTAAACTTTACTCATCCTGATATAGAAAAACATCTATCTATCTGTATAAATAACTATATAAATATATGGTAGGCTTAGTTTAGGTATTCCTTATGAACATCAGCTTTGCCAAATGCCTGCTGAAACCTGATTGGCCGATGACGGCCATGTTTGTAATGAATGAAATTATAATTAAAAAGGATGAAGAGACGGAACATAGCCTTACCACATTGTTGTGTAAATTGGTCACAAGCAGTCATGAGTAACAGCTGTTTGAGTTCCTCTGTCTTATTAGAATAGATTGGCATGTAGTGCCCATATTGTTTACGAATTTCAGTATGCCCACTTTGGCAGAGTGCTGGAGAGGAGAAGGCGAGGGAGGAGCAGCTCCACAGAGGTGTGTGTCCAGAGAGGTGGAGGCGAGGAGCGGTGAAGCGGAGGCTCTCTGCACTTGAAAAACATGTGAGGGAGCAGCCCCATGCAGGAAACTAAAAGCTTTTTCTCTCATCAAATCATAACTGCCATTATGAACTCTCTCTGTCTATATGTCTGTCTACCCAAGTGTTTCAATGTCAGTTGTATTTTTCAATTTATTTTTTTTTAGTCAATGTCAGTTCTATTTATTTATTTAGTTAGTTAGTTAGTTTTTTATTTATTTATTTATTTATTTTATGTTTTTAAGCCAAACTTGATGTTTGATAGTTTAATGTTAGATAGTTTTTACCTGTTTCAACTTTTTTTTTTTTTTTTTTTTTTTTTAAAGTGGTGGTGGTTCAGCTCATGGTAAAAAGTCATTGTCTGCACTAATCATTTTTTATTTATTTATTAACTTTTTATTTATGTACATAGTTTAAATCATTACAGTTTACATATTCCCTTATAATTGCTCAGTTCAGGTGTATGTTATTCCCCCCATTGATTATTATTATTATTATTATTATTATTATAATAATCCTTTATTTTCCAAGAAACATTTCTCTCCAACATTTAAATCCTTGAAAAAAAGTGTTTGGAAAACTGAAAGGTAATAAGAAAAATTGAAAGAGGGGGTGCTGTTGATCACTACAGGATGTGCAAGAAAATAAAGCATTTCCATGCTACATGTTAAAAAAACAAATGCACGGAGTCATTAAAAGTTGGTGTTTTTTAAAACAGGTTATTAAAAACAAATTATCCTGTGTGCAGTGCACATGTAATTATCTTGTGTGTTTGTGTAGTCATCCATTATGTGCAAAAAGTTATTTGTTTGCACAAATTATTCATGATAAGTAAATACCACTAATAAAAAGAACTTGTGCGCACAAGAAAGTAGGCTTATTACAAGTTATTTTGCATAGACAAGTGCTATTTGTGAATGTGCATCACTACAATTTGTGCTAATTATTACATTTTAGAGCATTGGGATAGCAAAACACTTCATGCATTTTGAAGATGATATCGGTGACTAAATGTGGAACTTTGCCTTTTTTTTCTTCAATAATGTTGTTGGATGATATACTGATGGAAATGTGAATGATTTATAAAAGCGAGAAAACTGGATTTTTCTCTTTATAGATAAGCAAGGAAGTTAACATTTATAAAAATCTGTTATTTAAAATATTAGAATTTTATTGTTGTACAGTATGGTGTTTTACTGTCAGAAAAGCTTCGATTGTGCTGTCTGTTTATATCTGCACCAGTGGTGTTGTGAAGAGATGTGAACTGTTTACCCAGCAGGGGGCTCACAAAACTTCTCTTCCATTGTTAGTACTAGTTTTGGTATCACCTCAGGTGATACTAGTGAAGCTAGTGGCACAAACCAAAAGGTGACATGAAAACACTGTAGACTTTTGATTGGTCAGAGAGACTCGTTACTATGACTGCTTCATCATTGTGTGACACTGGGCGTCCTGAACAAACCCATAGATATGAAGGCTAGCTGCCTCGTCTCGCTGTTCCGCTTATTGCCGCTGGGTACAAGCAACATACCAGACTATAGATGAAAAATTATTTTGGCCATAATTTCCTTAATAATAAACGTATTTTCTTAAGTAATGATGAGTAACCTACATCATTATAAAGGGCAACATCAGCCGTGTCTGCAGAATCTGTTTCTATAACTGCCTGTCTCACAGCAGCTGCTCTCCTGTCTGACCTGGGTCTCGAAAGTTCCTGTAGGACAATTTTATCATACTTTATTCACATCAATATTTTCACATGATGTTCTATTATGATCATGGAAATTAATTTCCCTTATTGTAATGAAATGGACGTTAATAATTAATAATAAAAGTAACATGAGCAAGAGGTTCTATGTTTAATTGTCCAGCCTTACTGTAATTACAGTTCAGCACAAGACAATATAAAATTTACGATTTGAAGATGAGGCAGGAAATCAAACATTGAGGGCACAACTTCAGGCTTTAAGCAGACGATTTGGCCTGTGTGATCAAATTACTGATCTTTAAAATGTTTGCTGCATGGTCTGTGGCTTCGAAGCTCTCTCTCCTCAGCGCAACCTGCCACTTTGTCCTAAATAAAATAAATGTTTGTCTTATTTGACTGCACCTCATGTGAAATAAAGTGAACTCATGATGTGGCTACTAAAACTTATTACAAGCAATCATTGAACATTGAAAATGTTACATACCTCACCGTAAAGACAGTTCAAATTTGAAGAGACTGTTGTGTGTGAAAATCCCATATGATGAGCAGTTTATAAAATACTCACACTCCATCAACCATGTCATGGTGAAAGTCACACAGATCACACTCTTCATTTTCTTCATTCTGATGTTTTGTTAACTTTAACATTAACTGAAACATTTGTCCTGTATCTGCATGATTTTATGCATTGTGCTGCTGTCACATGATTACCTGATTAGAGAACTGCATAAATGTGAAGTTTTACAGGTGTTCCTAATAAAGTGGATGGTGAGTGTATTACAGCCCTTGGCTTAATCCCACAGTGAGTGGACAATTCCCCTTCAGTCCAGCCTTATTTAAGACAAATATATAATAATGCATTTGTGTATATCTTACTGTTTACTGACTCAAAAAAAATGCTGAGTTTGTATTTTTCATGGGTGATGCTAAAATCAGCACTGATGGTGAAATTAACACCAGCTTTTTATGACCTTATGGTCAGTGCTGTATGACCTGCAGGACCAGAAGTTCCAGCCCGGAAAGCCAGTGACAGGAGAATTGGAGTGGCCTATAGAGGAAGAAAGGCTGGTGGAGGATTTTTTTTTTTTTAAACTTGCCACTTAAGTTTATTATTTAACTTTATTTATTAACATTATTTGTTGCTCACCCCATCTCCTCCACCTAAATACCCGAAGTGTGTGTTTTAGGTTTAGAGTTATATCAGGGCTCCTCCTCTAATGGGCCTATCCTTTTCGCCACCTTCTCTGGCCCAGCATCCTCTAACCTGGGCTTTTAGGGGACTTTCCAATCAGGGCAAATGAAAGGATGCTTAATTGCTTTTTTCTGACATCTTTGAAATACAGATGCAATGATTAATGCATCCATGATGCAATACACTTTAATTTATTTAGTGCCAATAAAATTATTTAGCCTATTTGGAGAGAGAGATGATTACAATGTGAGAATGTGTCAGTCATCCCGTGGTAAGGGAATATGACCAGGCCTAGACTACTTGTTCTGAACAGGTGTTGTCAGTGAACAGGCTGTAAAACTCTTGGCTAAACTGCTGCTAATTATAAGGTCGACGTTCTCTAACAGCAGTCAAGTTGTCATTGTGTGAAATAAGTTGTGAATTTGTTGTAACGTTAAAACAGGAGATGGCTCTGTGCTCGTAGTGAGCGCCTATGGATGGGGTGAACCAAATTTTCGGAAGATCGTGAACAATTCCAGGATAACTGTGCCTTTATCATTGGTTGTTGTGTTGCATTTTACCCAGATACAATACTGCTATTTTCTGATTGGCTATTGTGTAGGCCCTTTCTTTTTTTGATTGGCTGGTAAGTGACAGGCTCGACTGAACTCCGGCAGAGACGCGCTTGTTTCATAGTGAGGCGCTACTGTGCCACGGCCAGAGGAATATTGGGCACTGCGGCATATTAGCCTACAAATCGTTTTTCCGCGTGAGAAATATAATGTGTGGGGGGAGCGCGTGACAAAAGACCGAAAAGAGGGACTGTCACGCTCAATGCGTGACACTTGAGAGCCCTGTAAGTTATATATTTCCGGTTTATTCTATCCGTCCATCTATCCATCCATCCACTGAGCAAAAATAGCAACAACTGGAGAGCTTTGAAACGCAGCACACCGTGCACCGTGTTTCCTGACCCTAGCGATGCCCCTGGCTTTAGGTCAATTGTAACCACGTTGTAATCATTTGTTCACTCGTTTTAGTGTACATGTTTTAAAACTTTTTTCTTTTCATATCATAAGTGGGACTCTGTTACGCAGCCCCTAAAGCGACGTAGGAAAACAAACCAAAAAATCCTTTACAAATTCTTGAGAAAGATTCACGTGGGCCTAAGAAGCTAGAAAAGTTTTATATATATATATATATATATATATATATATATATATATATATATATAGATTCATAAGTTTCTATTATTATAGAGCTATACAAATTGAATTGAATAGCATTCACACACACCCCAGAAGAACATTTACACATTTTATATCAAGCAGACCATTTGCCTCCTGCCTCCCTAACCCACAGCTGTTTGAGGCCACCTTTTCTTTGTTCCCCTTTCCTGAGCACCTATATGCTAGATACGCCCCCCTCACACAGAGACGCACAAATACGCACGTGCAAACACCCAAGCTACTGTATATAAACTTTTCTGTCACAAATAAACTTTGGATTTGAGCATACACCTACATGTTGTGTCTGTATGTCTGCTTGGTCCCCGGATCAGAAATGAGCGAGAAGCTTTCAACCCACGGAAGTCATATCGAACCTGAGAGAATGGAATCGTCGCCGATACGATTAAGTTCTTACACCCGGAAAGGAAAGAAGTCATTTTTATTGGGTTTTTTTTTATCGATTTGTTATCAAATTACCGACATCTCTACTTCATTTTCTTGCGTTTGTCTCATTCACTGAATTTATCCTGCAGTGGGGGGAAGGGTGCCAAATGACACCATGTGGAGGGGCTGCACCCTTCCCCCCACTGCAAGACTGTTATCTCTCAGGGTGAAGACTTTTTACACTTCTACTTTTAGGCAGTTGTTACAGAAGTGTGAAGTCCAGGAAAATAAGACATTCTATTCACAGGCAGTTAGGCTTGTAAATGACTCTCACAAATCTGGTCAGCTCTCTCACACACACACTGTTTATTGAATTCCTCAGTACAGAACTGTTTACCCCATAAGCATAAATTGTGAATAACTATATTTTTGCAATATATATTATTTTTAAATATTTTTCTTATACATTTTATTACACAGTGATGATGATGATAATGATGATGATGATGAAGATTACAAACCACCAGCATCTGCCCCTGCCTCCACCTCTCAGCAGCAAAAATGCCGCTCCACTCGCCGTGCTTCTGCACCAGCCTCTGCCCCATCTCCACAGCCATCTGCCCCTACCTCCACCTCTCAGCAATAAAAAGGCCTCTCTACTCGCCGTGCTTCTGCACCAGCATCTGCCCCATCTCCACAGCCATCAGTATCTTCTGCTCCACATGTTCAATCATCCACGTCAGATTCTGACTATCCTGAAGAAACTCCGGTGAAAAGAAAGAGGAAAGCATTGCATAAAACAGCATGTGCTAAGCGTGGTCGAGGTGGTTCTACCAATGCAAGGGAGGAAGTAAAAATATGGCACAACAGGGACGAGAAAGGTAAAAGGCCAGAACCTCTCCGATTCATGCCAGGAACCCTGGGCCCACATTCGACACCACGGCATCATGGTCTCCTCTTTCTTTGTTTCAGCTGTTTTTCAGTGCCTCTGTAGTGCGTAATCTTCTTGAAAACACTAATTCCAATGCCCAGAGGAGATTACAACATGGAAAAAAGTATCGTTGGAGAGCACTGACGGTGATGGATTTTTATAAATTTTTGGCCTTTCTAATCTTCTCTGGTCTGGTTAGTGTGCATGAAAGAGTAGACTACTGGAGAAAGAAATGGCTGTATAACTTCCCCTTCCCCAGCAACAAAATGACACAGGACCATTTTGAAGCTATTATGTGCTCACTGCATTTGAGTTACCCGGATGAAGATGATGACAACGAGCGCAGGAAGAACACAGCTCAGTATGACCGGCTCTTCAAAATAAAGCCCTTGTACACTGAGCTAGTGAATGCCTGCAAAGCACAGTTCCAGCCTTACAAAAACATCTCTATAGATGAAAGGATGGTGGCGTCAAAGGCCCGTATTGGTATGAAGCAGTACATGAAGGGTAAGCCTACAAAGTGGGGATTCAAGCTTTTTGTGCTTGAAAGACTACTTGACAGGCTATACTTGGAACTTTTTTGTATACACTGGCAAGAGTGAGTCTACCATAGGCCATGGTCTGAGCTACTCCTCTGTAATGAACCTTCTTCCATTTTCTCTGCTTGGTGGGGGCTACACTCTCTTTGTGGACAATTTTTACACCAGCCCTGCCCTTTTCAAGGATCTGAGAGAAAAAAAACATTGGCTGTTGTGGGACTATACGTCACACTCACATCAATTTTCCATGGATGGCTCAGAATGATCTACTTAAAAATGCTGAGAGTGGTGATATCAGGTGGATAAGGGAAGTCAACCTCCTGTATCTGAAGTAGAAGGACACACATGAGGTGCCCATGTGCTCTACAGTGCATGAAGCTTTCAGTGGGCAGACTGTGAAAAGAAATGTGAAAGAAGGTGGTGTATTGCAGAGCAAATCCATACCTGTTCCTGATCCTGTTGTGGACTACAACAAATACAATTTGCGGAGTGGATATGTCGGATGCTCTGATCAGTTTCTACAGTGTCAGCAATAAAGCCATGAAATGGTACAAAACCTTTTTATACTATTTTTTGGACATTGCAGTGGTAAATAGTTTTATTCTTTACAAGGAGCTGTTCAAGAAGAAGAACGACCACACTATGGGAAAGCCACTCAGCCAAAAAGGTTCAGGGAACAGCTTGCAGCAGAAATGCTGAAGTTTGCTGAGGACTTGGCACCACCGCTGCCACCACCACCACCCTCAGCACCAAAACCCCTTACATGTATGCCTAGATATTATGGGGAAGATACTAGGCAAGGCAGGAAGCTCTGCAGGAGGTGCCAGGATGCAGGCATCAAAATGAAAACATCTATTTATTGTAAGAAGTGTCAGATGCCTCTGTGCCTCACTACAAAAAGGAACTGCTTTGAGGAGTGGCACGATGCACATTAGTTTGAATGTTTGTATTGTTGATTTTGTGTTGGGTTTTTTGTATTGTACATTGTACTTAGCTATTGGTGTTATTGTTTTATTGGTATTGTTACAGTTTCATTACAAGGTTGTATCTATTTATGCATTATATAAATATTATTATTAATATTATTATATTATAATTTATATTATTTATATATTATTTATAAATATAAAAATTTATATTTATTAAAGATAGTTATTATAGATACATTTTTATATTCTATTTGTATTTATTATGCATCATATAAATATTATTATTTATATCATGTTGCATTTTATATTATTTGTAAATATAAAATGTAACATTTATTATAGATAAAGGTACATATTTGTTATATATTTTATTGTAATTTATATTATCTTTTCATTACCAGTAAATCTGTTCCAGCTGGAGTCAATTGTCATTTCCTTTGTGTGGTTTTTTGAATGGGTAAATATTTATATTTGGTGGATTTAAAAAAAAAATACAAATTCCAAAACAGTTGTAATTAGATTAAATGAATACCTATAGTGACATGTAAGTGAAGCAAAATAAGTTTTATTGTTTGGTACCTGATAAATCTCAAGTGGCACACATGGTACATAAATGTGCCCAAAATGTGCCCAAATGTGCCCAAGAAATCCACCTAAACATCCCTCCACTAATACCTCTCACAAACCACTCTTTTTCACTTTTTAGCATCAAATTTGGTACAGTTAATGGACAGATGTTGCACAGTAGTTTCCACACAGTATTGGTCTACTACCTCATCATTTCAAAGGGATTTTCACTCTATGACTAAATCTCTGTGAGGCTGAATGGAATTGAAAATTTTAATTTTCTGCTGTGTGCCATCTTCATTATTTTATTCTCGGATTTACTGGAAAAACAATAGCACGTGTAATCAAATTTGTGACTTTTATTCAGTTTTTACTTCGTAACTCTAATAATAAAGATATCTGAATGAAACTTGAACTTGTTTCTCTTTGAACACTTTAAACATTAGACTGATTGAATTTAGCATCACACATTTATTTGAAGTTAATTAGCTGGTGATTAACTTAATTAGAAAGGTCACCCATTAAGGTAAGTGGATGACAACAGTCACTGATCAGTGAAGATCAGTTTTATATACATATATACTAGAATGTCTGCAGGACTACTTTAATGAACAGAAGCAAGGAAAACAGAAAAAATCACAAATAAGCCCCAAGAGTGGGTTTCACAAGTAAGAGACGTCATTGGGAGTTCCATGGATTCTCACCGGCTAGCAACTGAGAGGCGATTTTTGAAGAGCTACCCCAAACCACTTTGTAAACCTTGTTCACAGTTCTCAGGTAAGAAAATGGCCACCATGCTTGTGTTTTTGCCCACGTACCCATATATTCTCTGCTGTTTCACTAAAATGTGTTGTTATGAAGTGATGTAGCATGTGCTCAGTATTTCATAACACAGTTCAACTAATAATTTAATTATTGGCAATTTTATAGATTTTGTAGCTCTTATGCATTTGAAAATTGTAATCTTATAAATAATCCCCATTTTTACTAAATGTATAGGTAATCTGATTACAGCTTTTTTTTCTGTAACGATAATGGAATACAGTTACTTTTTTGTATCCTGATTACATAACACTGTTCCATGTATTCTGTTACAACCAAGCCTGGTGTCTACCCTGAATGTGATTCTTTGTCTTCATTATGACCTCCCTCCTGGTTTGCCCCACAGTTTCAGTGTTGGTTTACCCACTAGTTTACTTAAAAGGACAGTAAAAGTGAATAATGGCTAAGAGACGATTTTTTTTCCTAATTAATTTTTATTTTTTCAACTCTTCTCTTCCCTTAAATTATAATCTCATGCCACATGTTAATGGAATAAACAATTCCTAACAGAGTTGTTATATTTCAATAAAATTTATTTTCTTAATAAGTTGTTTTTACCCTTGGATGGAGTCTTGACAGACATTAATGCAATTCTGGTGGGTTTGAAAATGCTACAACAGCAATTAATCTGAAATTTCATACTACCTGTTGCATTGCTTCACCTAAACTCTTAAAAGGTTTTTATTATTATTATTGATGGTTAATTGTTCTAGGGTTTTTGTTTGTTTGTTTTTAGTAGATCTACTTTAAACCTTTTCATAAAGGGAAATCTTTAATTCTAAGCATGTATTCATTTCTTTAAAAAGGAAAAAAGAAAAAAAAATGAATATAGCAACTAAGTACAAATGTGAAAATTTTGTCATATGCCCATCTAAATTAGCAATACACAAGCCTTATTTCAATAAATCACTTTTGTACCTTTGAATGTGTAAAGGGCTTGAACCTTGTGTGAAAGTAAACTGTCTGTTGTTTGGCTCTACATAATGTTTGGGGTTTTAAACACAGGGGTTTTATATACAGAGTCAGCCAAAATAATTTATACACACTTCAGGAACACTTCTACACATAAATGTCTGGAAGATAATGGCCACCACTTGAGCACCTCTTGTAATTGTAGAGGCCAAAGGTAACTTGTATTAATCTCATGATGTCTGAATAAATTTAGTATTGAAATATTTATAGAAAATTTTCTTTCCATGTGTGTACATTTTTTTGGTATAAATGTTTTGGTTGGTATATATCTAAAATCTATATTCAGAATCCAAAACTAAAGACAATTTTTACAATTGCATGATAACCAGAACCAAGAAAAGCTAGTGAAACATATTTACTCGTATATTGCCTGTTTAATATTTCGACCATGCACAGTGCAGTGCTCTGCCTTTAGTCAAGTGGCAGCCACAAGGGCAGAAAAACATGGACACTCGGTTGCGAGATTGCACTATTGAAGAACAACATGCCCTAGTGTGCTTGGGTAACCCCTAACCCTAATATTCGTTTGGGACATGAAGGGGTCTATTCTGGGGCATTTCCAAATGCATGGGCAAAAAGTGAACAGTGCAAATTACTGTGCATTTCTGCGAAATGAACTTAAATCTGCAATTCGTAGCATAAGAAGAGGAATGCTGTCCAAAACTGTCTTCCACACCATAACAATGCATGTCCTCAAAGAGTAGCAGCAACAGTAGAAACATTGCAACAGCTTCTTCCACATCCTCCTTACAGCCCAGATCTGAAAATGGTTTTCACTTGGCTTCAGGAGCAGCTGAAAAACCTTTTCTCTGTGGAAATACAAAAGCTAGTTGTAAACAATATTCTTTTTTAACCTTTGGTCATAACTAAAAGATTTTTTAAATAGTTGTAGATCTTAAAGAAACTTAATTGTGTCAGTAAACAAAAACAAATATTTAAAAAAAAGCATGTTCCTGCTTTGTTGTGAGTAGTCCTGACAATGCTGTAATAATAAGGCACTGTATGCTCTTTGTCGTGGTGTTTGGGTCAGTATCAGTGAGAAATTTGTATTCATATTGTAGTCTGATTTGTACTAGTATAATCACATACTAGTACAGATCAAACAATCAAAATGCCCCAATTTTAGGCACAGAAAAAAAAGTCTGTCTACTTTGTGACATTTTTGACAGTTTGTGATAAGCAGCCAATGAAGTGAGAAAGTGAGAGGACATAATACCATAATAAGAGGAAATAGGATTTAAGAGTAATTTTATGTTGTTTGCTTGCTAAGTAGGTAAGGCATTTATTTGGTCTTTAATTTGGTGGGAAGTTAAGGGGTGATAGTTATCTGATTTATCCTCATTATGTAAATTTCATCATTACCCAGCTGTGTATTTGTTTTAGCTGGGTAGCTGACAAGTTTAATTTGGTGTGTTTCTATATATTTTGTACTTTAAATATGGTTATATTGCTGTGTCCTCATTTCATCCACCAAACTGTGTCTACTATGTCAACCAGTAGTTGTGTCACATATGTTACATAACCAGTAGTAGTTATGTCACATTTGTTGGATATTTAGAGAAAGGAATAGGGAAAGAAAAGGGACCCTAGCAGGAAAAACTGAATGTCAATGCCAAGCAAGTATTTGGACAAACTGAGTACAAAACAACAGCCAAAAACTCGATTACAGACCATAATGTACTTCCTTAGATTGTATGAACCCATAAGAAGATCAACTAAAAAGTCGGCCATCAGGTTCAAACCCAGAACCTTCTTGCAGTGAGGTGACAGTGCCTCCACTGCATTGGAGGGACTGTATATTTTGTAATCATAGTATCTTATGATAGGGTTAGACATCCCTTTCTGGTGATATACTGCCCCCTATTAGTTTGGAGTGTGGAGTATGAATTCAACAGGTGGCCAATTCTTACACATAGCCCCATTAATGTGGCCTTGTCTCTCTCTGGACAGTATGTCCCCAATTTTTGAAGACTTGCAGATGTGAAAAAACACAACCTTTCATAAAGCAATATTTACTATAAAACATTTAATACCTATCAAAAATAAAAACAAATTATCTTAAGTACAATTTTCTTAAGTACAATATCCACCGCACCAAGGTACATATCTGCTGTATGGAAATCCCTGATTGTGACTTCTACTTTTCATTTTGACATATAAAACTGAACTACAGGGAGTGCAGAATTATTAGGCAAGTTGTATTTTTGAGGAATAATTTTATTATTGAACAACAACCATGGT
>JAQQZR010000948.1:0-12473 GCA_030068235.1 Notoglanidium macrostoma | reverse complement strand
CAAAAAAAACCCCAATCAAAATATGTTTCATATTTTAGATTCTTCAAAGTAGCCACCATTTACGTTGATAATATTGTGGGCATTATCTTAACCAGCTTCACGAAGTAGTCACCTGGAATGCTTTTCAGTGAACAAGTGCGCCTCGTTAAAAGCTTATTAGTGGAAGTTCTTGCCTTCTTAATGCGTTTGAGACATACAGTAAATAGTAAATTGTAAATGATAAAAATACAGTATTGTTTTATAACAGCCCTATTGAACAACTGCAGTAATCCATATTATGTCAACAACTGCTCAACTAAGTAAAGAGAAACAACAGTCCATCATTACTTTAAGAGATGAAGTGTCTTTTAAGTAATACAAATAAAGAAAAAAACATTGAATTAGAAGGTGTGTTCAAACTTTTGACTGGCAGTGTAAAAGAAAAGGAGGGCAATCATTAACTGAAATTTGACTTGACTCTTTTTCTCTGAGCATCATTTACTAGCCACGTGAGTAATTTGTTTCAGCCATTGACTGGTTTCACCATATCGTAGAACAAGGTTGGTATAACAGGACAAATGATGTGAAAGGTTTTAAAATATGTTAAATACAGGGATTTTTCCAGGTTATTTCTAATATTATTACAGGAAAATTTTTTTTTATGTGTTTTTGGAATAAGTATCATGATAGATGGCTCAAACCATGGAGAATTGATTCATTTTAATAGACAGAAATAATAGACAGAATTTGTAAATTTGTAAAGTATACATGTAAGATGACCATCGCAAGATCCCAGCTTTTAGCCTGTAAGTGGATTAATGAAGCAATTACCCTAATGCTTTACATCTTGATTTGCTTGGATTTTTGTTCTCTGTATGGTCTTTGTAAATAAGCAGAAGTAAAACAGGCCTCCTCACATGGGAAAATCCAGAAATGTAATTAAAATTCAAAGCAGCATAAATATAGGGCTATACCACTAATGTAGATGCTGCACTGAAAATATATCCAAATAATCAGTTACATTTGTAATAATTATGTCAGGCAACACCCACAGGAGAGGACACAAGTGCAGATCCGTATCTTTAATAAGCAGAGGTACCAAAACACAGTATTCCAAAAGCGTAGTCAAAACAGGCAGAGGTAAATCGATCGGACAAACAGTATAACGTAGGGCAGGCAAGGTCGTAAACAGGAGAATAAGCACAGATCAAAACCAGAATAACAATCACAAAAGGAAACGCTTGGCAGATAGAAACACAGGCAACTATTGCTTCGCAAGGAGCATGTGTGCGAGTGAGTGTATAAATTGTCTGTGAGGAGGGTGTGGTGTTAATTGGCTGCAGCTGCAGCCAATTAGAACTCCGGGGAATGGGCCCTTGCGTCTGAGTGTTCATGGGAGTCGGAGTTTTCCTCTGAGGCAGTCCTGACAAATTACATATTTAAACAACAATCTCAGTTTACTTTATTATTCTTTTTTAATAAATAACAAAGTTAATACGTTTCAGATTTGCACAGAATAATTCTAAATTCTGAATGGTTTGAGATCTAAAATACTTTGGCAGGACAAAGCAACTATATGTCAACTATATGTGGGCTGCAAAAGGACCAGAATTTGGTCATGTACACAAGTTTATGTAAGTGATACTAAGTTTAATTACCCGTTCTATCAGTACCCTGGCGTTCCATTCCTCCGGCAGTATAAACATTGTGCTATCTCCGCAAGTCTGTTATAAAATTAGTCAGGACACTGTTGGGTTTCTGTGTGCAGCGTATCACGACCCTGTGTTTAGTGGCTGGTGAGTAGGGTGGTGGGAAAGCGGAGGGGTCTGAGCCCCCTGCTGGGAAAACAATTTACCAATTGTTAAAATGATTAAAGAGACAGCATGAGTGAACGTTTTTTGATGGTAAAACATTGCCACAATACAATTATAAAATGTAAACCTAGCAAAAAAAGTATAAAAATGCTTATGAAAAACTGCAAATTACCAAAGCCCTGAGCGTCTACTCTCATATGAGCCATGATGAGTGTGACATCACAAATAAATTCTGTGCTGAACACGGGAAACCCCAAAACAGGCATAAATTCCATTCTTTTGGCCTCTGGTAAAAAGAAATAAGCAGAAAGGTCAACACTTTTACAGCAGCCTTGCACATGTGAATCCTGATATTCAGCATAAATTCTCCAATCATAAAAAACATTTAATGTTAGAGTAAATATACTGATGTTACATTAACAGTCGGACATTACCTACATTTGAAGTAAAGCCCCTATATTTCTGCTGCTTTGTAGTTCACTCCATACATTTCTGGTGCTTCCCATGTGAAGCCTATTTTACATAACATTATTTACAAATATCATGCAAACAACAAAGATCCAAACCAATTAATATGTAAGTCTTAATAATTGTAACTATCACAACAGTAATTGCTTAATTAAGCCACTTATATTTTACACGGTAGGGATCTTGCTATAGCTGTCATACTAGCATATTTTACTTGAAACAACAAAGATAAAAATTTCTAATGATTACGTCTATTTCTACTTTCCAAAATCAAATAGTTCTGTATGATCAGAAAGTACCATGTTTTGAGCCACCCTTTATTAAGGCACTATTCCAAAAACACTTAAAATGTTTTTTATTTTGTTGTTTATTTTACAAATTTATAAAAGCTGAAAATAGAATGTCTGCGTTCAACTTGCACTGTTAAATCAGCCTTGATAATGATAAGGTGGAAGGCAATAATGCGTCAATGCAAAGCATTTAAGCAAAGCAATTTATTCAGTGGGCAAGCAAATGTTGTTCAGATTCAAATTCATGATTGGACCTCTTTTACTTTCACTTGAGTAAACCTGAGCACAAAGCCTCTATAGAGCTCTCATTTGGTTGAACTGAAGATATTATTTATGAGAGAATGCACACTGACTCTGACCTCAAAGCCCAGCTCATTCTCCCTCAGCAGTATTTCTTGCCTCATCCTACAGGAATAGGATCTAGATTCTTCCTAATTTTGGAACCCATGCACTAATAATATCTCATTGATATCGCAAAAACAGTACTTTAGTTATTGTGTAAGGTATAGCCCTGAAATCCTTTCTTTTGTTTTTTTATATCTACTTGGTTGTTATATACTCCCTCACTTGCTTTCTGTAAAGCCATCCTGATCAGGGTGGGAGCAAACTGGAGAACCTAGAGGAAAAACATGTACAGACTCCACATGGGTTCAAACCTGGCACATGCTTTTATTTGTTTATAATCTGTCATTCTGTGCTTTAGTTACTTTCTGTAAGGAAGTATATTACGTTTCTTAATTTCTCTCTACTTTACTCAGTTTGTACTAGCTAAAGGTTTATTTGTTAAAAAGCCTTCAAATGCATTCTGAGTATTAGTTTGATATTTAAAACAATTTAACAAGATCAGAACATACAATAAAGCTTCTTGCATAAAAATTGAAAAATAATATCAATATCACTCCAATAAAATAATTTAAATGCATAAATTTATAAAATATGTAATGTAGTAATTTATATGCAGAATCAAAAACAAAAATTCTTTTCACTTAGCAATACACTCTTAGTAGATTCCTAGACTCTAAAATGATTAAAAATGATTAAATATCCTTGTTGATGTTTATGTGTTTGCTCTTTAGATTTGAGTGGATTGCCTCTCCGGAGTTGATTTCACTCCTTCCTCACTTGACTTTATTTAATTTATTTAGACCCACTGTCAAATGATCTCAAATTCATATAAAGATCTTTTTAAAAACTCCTTAGTCTATATAAATAAAACTGCACAAGTGTCCTGTCACTCCACCATCAACAAACAGGTGATCATGTGTTAGAGAGAGGGACGAGAGCATCAAAACCTCACAGTTTATCATAAACCTTCATGCCCATCAATCCATGGATCTGCAACTTCACCAAAGGAAAGGCTATTCAACAAAATCCCTGAGTAAACAGATTTGATTTAGGCTGAAACTACATCTGGCCCCCAACTGCAAAATGGAAGGCTATTCCTCAGCTGGGGGCTTTGTAGGAAAAACTTCTGCCCTCTGCTGAAGTCTTCATTATTCTAGATATTGATAAAGAACCTGTACCTTTTACTCAAAGCAGGCATGCTGGATCATAATAGAACAAAAGTTCAGGGAGAGGCCATTCAATGGCCACTTTGTAGGCCATTAATAGTATTTTATAATCAATGTAAAATTTTACGAGGAGGCAATGTAGGAAATTTAGACAATTGAAGGTGGATAAATACTAATTAGTCAAAATTATTGACCAAACAGCTTTTTGGAGGCTACACCTGTCATATTAATGAAAGAATTCTTCAAATGAATAAAATTCATATCCAGACTTCTGTGTAATACCTAGAGTAACATTCTAAGTAATTGTGATTCCTCCTCTGTCAGTTGGTGGAGTACAGTACCTTGCATAACTATTCAGCCCCATGAACTTTTCCACATTTTGAATTACAAATGTGGAATTTTGTTACAAAAATAAAAAATTTTACAATTTGGAATTGAAATGGACTATATTAGCATAATTCATGAGATTAAATATTGTTACTATTAAATGAAATTGTTTCTATGGGTAGATTTATAGTACAGCACCTACATTTGAAGTAAATCCCCTAAATTTATATTGCTTTGTATTTTACTTATATTCCTGTGTTTCCCATGCAAAGTTCTTATTTACAAAGATCATGCAGGTTACAAAGATTCAAACAAATCAAGATTGTATAATGTCAGAGTTCTTTTTTTCTGCTTATTTGAAATATTAGATTTTATAAATGTTGAAAATAGATTGCCTGCATTTAACAGGTTTATAAACCATTTTATCCCCATGTGGCCATGTTACACTAGCCCTGTTCAAAGATGTAGTGATGCAAAGCATCAATGCAAAGCATTTAAGCAAAGCAAATACTCACGGGACTAGCAAACGAGGTTCAGATTCAAATTCATGATTTGCCCTCTTTTTTCTCTCTTGAGTAACCTGAATGCAGTATCTTCTTTATGCTTGCGACAGCGCTCTCATTTGACTCCTTATGTGAACTCCTTCCTCTGAGAGGATTTGATATTGGTATTTATGTGAGCAGACACACTGACTTGTACCTCAATGCCCATGTTGTTCGCCATCAACAGTAAATGTAAAGGAACAGGATCTAGTTTCTCTCCAATTTTGGAAGCTATGCTTTAAGAATATCCTATTCATATTTCAGATACAATAATTTATTTGCTTTGTTGTTTAGTTAATTTCTTTTTGTTTGTTTATATGGCTACTTGATACATATATTCATACATATTAATTACAAAGCTTTTCCATTGCACCTCTGTTATATTCTGTGAATCTGAGCTTTAGTTCCTCTTGATAAGGATTGATATTGCCTCTCTTTTCTCTCAGTGTGTACTTGCTAAATGTTCGCTTGTTGAAGCCTTCAAATGCATAGTATGATCAGAACGTACACTCACAGTTCACTTTATTAGGAACACCTGTACACCTGCATATTCATGCAATTTTCTAATCAGTCAATCATGTGGCAGGAGTGCGATGCAAAAAGTAATGCAGATACAGGTCAAGAGCTTCAGGTAATCATTAAGAATAATGAAAAAGTGATCTCTGACTTTGACCTTTGGAATAGAAGGGCTAGACTGAGTATTTCACAAACTTCTGGGAATTTCACACACAACCATCTCTACAGTTCACACAGAATGGTGCAAGCTGCCAAGAAGGATATAGAAACTCAAATAATCACTCTTTACAACCATGGTGAGCAGAGAAATATTTCAGCATGCACAGAATATCTAACCTGGAGCAACCAACAGCAGAAGACCACATTGGATTCCACTCCTGGAAAAACAGGAATCTGAGGCTATGGGCACAGCCTCCCTGCCACACAAGGAAAGTTCAGCAAAGTAGAAAGCCAAACGTAAAGCCTACTATGCATACTGTGAGAGCACTGAACATTAACTTAGTCAGCGCAGTGACATTACCAAACTTTCCAAAGACTAGCTTAAAGAGTGGATCCAGGTTAACAAACATTGTTACTCATCAAGTAGCCCAGTGCACACCGAAGAAACCCTGTGCTCTCTGAGAGGAAAATCATCTCTTGGCTTTCCATTGGATAAATACTAGATCAGAGAAGGGCAATAACATTGTAACAGGTAAGGAAGAGAGCTGCTTAACCAGCTCTGCCTCCCTGTATCTTGACCAACCTAAAGCTGGGGATTGGGATCATGGTACAGGCTGTCTTGGGGCTTGTGCATTACGGTGAGCTGACCCTAGACACCTTTGTGATCCTCGACAAAGGGTCAGAGAGGTCTATGCTCATTAGCAGCAGCTAAATCTCTTGGCATAAAGGGCACTCTGAAAGCTGTTCCTCTGCGTATGGTCTGTCAAGGACATCCATGTCATGTGCACTTCCATGTTTCCCCAGCTGCCAACCCTCAGACTATAAGATTAATGGTGCCTTTACAGCTGGTTAGCTTAGTTTAGCTTACCTTAATTACCACCTTCAAATGAAGTACAAACACGTACATGGCATTCCCATACCTGCCTTAAAAGTAGCCAAGCAATCACTCCTTAGTAGCTGTGACCAGCCAAATCTGATAGCACTTGGTGAGAAGAAGAAGATCAAGAAGATGTTTTTTGAATTTGAAATGCCTCTTCCCTGATGATTGTTCTCTGCTACGATTCCTGTGGCATGACCTGGAGGTTAGGTGAGCCTACATGAACATTTAAGTGACAGGATCTGCCTTTCAGCACAACCTGCAATCCCTGCAGCACAGCCACAGCCAGCTTGAGGTTCTCTTTTGAGAATTGCTTCTATGTCAACAACTGCCTGAAGAGCGTGCATATACCAGGGGCAATCAAGTTGCTAGTGGATTGGCTCCTTGATCCTCTGGCCTCTGTGGTCTTGGAGTTGCATTAATGACAAATAATTGGAATTAATTAATGATACAAGTGCCCTGACCGACCTTGCTTCAAGATGCCAGATCTGATGGCCTGGATCTGTGGCTGACACAAAGTAAGTCCAACACTCTGGCTGTGGCCTAAGAATCACCAACCTGAAGAATATTTATAGAGTCTTAGCTACTCATTATGATTAGGTTACCTGTTACCTTTCTCCACACATGCAAAGCTCATCATCCAGCAGCTGTAGGTTAAGTAGTGTGGTTGAGATGACTTTAAATTATCATCCGAACTTGTGCAAGCCTGGTCTAGCTGGGAGGCTGATCTTGAGTCTGTACCTCTCCTTACCTTTGCACGTGTATATGTGTCTGTGGATTCCAAGCTAGAGAGTGCCACTTATTAAGTGCAAATCTTTGCCACATCGACAACTCAGAGCAAGCTTATAGAGGCATAGCCTATATGAGGACCGCTGACAATGAAGGCCAAATACACCTGTCTTTCATTCTTACTTGTTCATGAGTAGTTTCAAAACATTTGCAATTCATTCCACATCTGGAGCTCTGCACAGCTCTCATGGCGCACAGCTAGCTCATGTCCATGAGAGGGAACTAACTTTCACAGTGGCTCGCACTGTGTTGTGGTTCAACTCCACTACTATGCTAACCTGGCTTCATTCCCAGGATTACAAGATCACACAGGGGGATATTCCATACAAGAAAAACCACTGACGCAGCAGTGGTCAATCTTAGCTACTACAGCAATGTAGTTAAGTATCAGGGCCAAACATTTATGGCTCCTATATTATTTATCTTTCTTCTTCTTCACCTTTATTCTAAGCTTACAAAAACACAATAGTTCATAGTTTCAGGTGATTATACATTAATGTTAACATAATTATGAATACTTTATTCTATTTCTGCTAATAGATTTCCCTCAATCCTACATAGTGCACTTTTAAGTTATTGACCTAACAGTATTAGCATGGAATCCATTTTAGATTCTTGTTTCAATAAATACATTAAAATGAGAATATATTTTTTAAACTCTTCCTAACACATCTAAATATATTGTATAATAAAATACATATATAACTGATTACAGTGATCTCTTTGCACTAGTTCCCATAAATACCTATTAAAATTTTTTTTCATTAAAACACATAATACTTTACTAAGAATATAATTATATTTGAAATTATAATTTCTAATTTCCTAATTTTAGGGCTTTATTATGAATGAAAATCTGCTGCCTTCATCAAGTACACTAATGTGACTAGCTAGAAGTCACAAAATGCAGGTTAATCACATTAGCATATTAATTGTTAATTAATTTCTCCATCTCTAGCATAATATTGTTTTTTAGCATAATCTACTGTTAGCTAACCTAATGACTATCCTTAACTAATAGTGACTGACTTTAAAGGCCTAAAAAAACACACACACACACACAAAACTATGTAATTTAAGTTCATGGTTTATGTAAAATAAATCATCATAGCTGAAAAGTTTATTATGTTTTATATATTTTTGATTCCCTGGACCGATGGGAAGAATGTGTGGGTGGGGGGAATGAATGAACAGTGCTTTCCCCTCCCTCTGCATCCACTGATGAAGTGCCCTTGAGCAAGGCACCTAACCCCTAACTGATCTCCGGGAGCTGCAGCATGTGGCTGCCCACTGCTCCAGGTATGTGTGCTCACTTCTCATGCAGAGAAAGAATTTCCACTCAGGGATTAATACAGTATCCAAAATCAAAATCCAAAAAAAAAAAATTCAAATGTTGCACTTGCATTCTTTGATTTCAGTGACAGATAAAAAGCACCAATGAATGGCACTCATTATATATATTTTATTTATATATATATATATATATATATATATATATATATATATAAATTAAATTACACAATGTATGTGCATTATAAATATGTAAACGTGTCTTGATAACTTACCTTAAATTTTGCTTCTGGCCGGCCAGACTGCTCTCTCCACAGCATCCCGAGTCTCTGTCGCACACAGGGAAGGTGAGAGAGAGGGCAACTAGGAGAAGGGAGGGGGTTTGGAATACACAATGTTTTGCTCTCTACAGACAGCTATTATAACAGCTGCCCACTCAAACACAAACCCATAACTTAAATCAAAATAATTGGGTTGGATTTTCACAAGGAGAACTATATTGCATTAACATAGTCTAAAAACATACCTGTATACTCTTGTGAGAAATGTGTAAATGCTACACAAAATTAATACATGTTGGCAGCTCTGTATATCTATACACAGGTTTTTTTTCTTTGGTACAGGAATAAATATACCATGTTGTTAAAATGGTGTAGGTGAATACCCTATCTGGTATCAAAACACAGATTTATGTGATCCCTTATGCATCTCTCTGCCTCTGATTCAGTAGAATCAAGAAGGTTGGGCTTCTTCATTGTTCCATCTATGTGTTGAACAGATAAAATTGCTCCTATCAGGAAAAAAGATAGATCTAGTTCAATAGAATGAATTTATGGCATCAACATCCATCCATCCATTATACTGCATATCTATTAACGGTTATAGGGAAGTTGAAGTCAATCCCAGCTGACTTTGGGTGAGAGCTGGGGTACACCTACAGCAGGGCTAACACAGAGACAACACAATCAACTCAGTCATTTAGCTATTTGATCTAATCTGCATGTCTTCAGCCTGTGGGTGGAGACCTGAGCACCCGGAGGAAACCCACGCAGGTGACAACATGCATACTCCACACAGAAAGGGACCAGTCAGCCAGCAAGTTCGAACCCAGAACCATCTTGCTGTAAGATGATAGTGCTAACTATAGAATTTAAAGGCAGTATATTAGGATACTGCATTATTATACAGTATTTTTGGATTCAGCATATGCATTATAACTGATTAACAGGTTAAGCAGTAGACACTAAACTTTGAAAAGCAGTGGGAAGCTGCCCATCCACAGCCATATCCATTAACAGCAGCAGTTTATATGGTTTTAAAAAAATTTATAACTTCAGAAAATTTGAAAAATAATATTACTCCAACAAAATAGTTTAAATGCAATTTAAATGATATGTTGCTTAATAGTTTTTTTTATGTAGAATCAAAAACAGTAACTATGCTGTTAAGTTAGCAATACCATACTTGGCGGATTATAAATTATCAAAAAAGATTACCTAAATTATAAAATGGTAAACAAAGATTAAATATCATTGTTGATGTTTGTGTTTGCCTTTTAGATTTGTGTGGATTGCTTCTCCCAAGTTGATATCACTCCTCCCTCACTTGACATTATATGCTTTGCCGTTTTACATTTAGATCCACCATCAAATGATCTCAAATTCACCTAAAGAACCTAAAAACTATAACCTCTTAACCTACATAAATTACACTCCACAGGTTTGAGCAATGCTATCAGCTAATGCTAATCAGCCGCATTCACATAATCCATTCAATTACTAATCTAACAGTAAATAAAATTTTATAAAATTTATTAAATAAATTAAACTTTGTTTAGTCAGCTTATATTATGGAAGTAAAAAGTGCTGTCAGCTCAACATTATTAGTTATATTGACTACTAAATATCAGTCCAGTAAACATGCGTGTATACCAGACTTCACACTGAATGCAATGCAGGCTATAGTTTATTGCATGGCTTTATAAAATCATACAGGTTAACTGATAATCTATCATAATATTTAAGACAACAAAAACATGCATGTAAATTACTTCTAGACTGAACTTGTATAATAAAGGATAAAATAGCTTGTAGAAACTATATAAGAATTAATCATTAATTAGCAGAAATGAAAGCAATGAGAATGGTAGGAGAATGCTCCCTCACATACATGTGCAAGTTTTGTATTTGTTTGCAGGAGTGGTGTCATTTCCATTGCAAATGTCTAGCTTATCTGAAAGTATTTGGGTCTAGAAAGTTCTCTCTCAAATATAAGGACAGCTGGCCAACAGCAAACCATGTTAAGTGTGTTGAATGAATCCTCAGTATGTGCATATCATGAATAATCCTGGCAAAAGGACAGATTTATTTTTATTATAGCAACAGTTCTGAGAAGATAGAAATCTGCAATATGCTGGTGAGATTATCCATTAAAATAAGGGCAAGCACAGTGCCTTGACAGGATTGATTCTGAACATCAAGACACCCAGGGTTAGGATTAGTCAGCTCTGCAGCACAGACCACTGAGGGAAGTTGTTGAGGGAACACTGGAGCACAGGCCACCCTGTTGGCCTGTGGAGGGAACTCTGCACTGCCTTCAGCCTCCCCTAAAAAATGTAAGTGTTGGAAGAGCCACTTTAGCATGTTTCTGAAGCTCATGGAGTTGCTGAGGCATGGGTGCTCAGCAGTGGTGAGGTAATACTATGAGGGTTAAAAATGACGGATCCCTCCTAAAGGTGCTACTCTCAGATTGCCTGTCAAAGCTTGTGACAGGTGGACCTGGGCCTCTGGCATGGCACTGGGCACATCCACATAGGTTTTTGGCCTAAGTGAAAGCTTGGGCTCCAATGTGGACTCAGGTGTGGATTTGCTCTGGAGCACAGACCACCCTGTCAACCTATGGAGAAAGCTTGCCACTGCAGGCTGCCATGTCGGCCTGTGGAGGGAGCTCCTCCTTGCCTTCAGTGCCCTGCCACACCACTGTAAACAAACAGGTGATCATGTGTGAGAGAGAGGAATGAGAGCATCAAAACATCCCAGTTTACCATAAACCTTCATGCCCATCAATCCATAAATCTGCAACATTATCACAGAGAAAGTTATTCAACAAAATACCAGAGAAAACAAACCTAAAGATTGAAACTACATCTGAGTCCCAAACACAGAATGGAGAACTACTCCTCAGCTGGGGGCTTTGTAGGAAAAGGTTACTGATATAGAACCTGCACTTTTTGGTAAAAGCAGACATAGTGGATAACAGAGCGATGAAATGAGGACAATCAGTGGCCAGTTCATAATCCATCAATAGTAATTTATAATCAATGTTAAATTTTACTGGGAGGCAATGTAGAAATTCAGAATAATAAAGGAGAGTAAATATTAATCTGTGAAAATTAATGACCAGATATCTTTTCTGTGGCTACATCTGTCATGTTTAAAAAACAAACAAACAAACAAATAAACAAAAAAAAATTAAAATAAGTAAAAATATCCAGATTTCTGGGTGAGACCTTGTGTACCGTTATAAATAATTGTGATTCCTCCCCTGCTAATAACTTGCATAAGTATTTGTGCTGCAAAGAAAGCCATTCATGAAAAAAAAGTAAAAATTTAAAATGTAAAATATTTAAAAAAAATAAAAATATAACAACATTTACCAACATTTGGGGTAAATCCCTCATACTTATGTTTCTTTGTACAATATGCCCCTTAGATTTCTGGTGTGTCCCATGCGAAGCCTATTTTACTTTCCCTAAAGACAACAAAGATACAAATATTCAAGGTGAAGACCTTGCTATGGTCATCTAACTTTCATGCTTTCCTTAAACCAACAAGGAAAATCTATCTATCTATCTATCTATCTATCTATCTATCTATCTATCTATCTATCTATCTATCTATCTATCTATCTAT
>JAQQZR010000947.1:0-12480 GCA_030068235.1 Notoglanidium macrostoma | reverse complement strand
TCAAGTTTAAAGTACAAGACTGTTCATGGTGATTCGAGTCCTATGCCATTGTAGCAGAACCGCTCATGTCAACAGCACTCCAATGGCATCATAACAGTTCTAGGTAAATATGATGTACTGATTTGTAATGGTCAACAGATTTTCAGCAGCGTCTCCAGATAACTACAGCAGTGAGTGGAGAGTTATTGAATATGCAGCATGCGCAGGCGTGTTGACCCCAGCCCACAGAGGTCATGAAGTGAGCAATTGATTTCTCACACTACCTGATTCCTGACTGTTTGCCAAGCAAACACTGGAGAGTGAAACCATGTAGGTTTAACGAATGTACACAGACATGCTGTGTATACAAGGCTGTGTGTATCCAGGTGACTCACTTATGACTGAGCTAGAATAGGGTGGGCGAAATGCATGGAATTGCAGTTCATTGCATACATTCTTTTCAGGTTTGGGTCTTGCTTTCTGCTTCATGTTTTCACTTCTCAATTCAGTCTGTTTTGATTTTTTAACAGTAAATTTACACCCAGCCACGCAGCTCTGGCAATCAGTTCCTCTCAAACAATTCTCTTTAGATGTTTTGCTGCATTGCAGTCCTCGTTTGCTCCAAGCCCATGCAATCGAGGGGTTAGGGAGGGGGAATTACAATCCCTCCATGCTTAACACTCCCTTCAAACCAGGGAGGAAATGAACACAGTGGCTCTGTTCATCACTTAGTATACCTGTCTATTAGCAGCAGCACTTACATAACTTTATCCTTATATCACATGCAGATTCTGGAGAACAAGGCCAAGTTCATCACATGCCTTCATCTGGTTGTTTCAATCACCGTTGCTGTCTATCACTGGTTGTGACACTGCCTACACTACACTCTACACATTTTGCAAGAATAGTATTAGACATTGCTTATATCTGATACAATGGATATAAAAGTATACACACCCCTTTTAAAATCAGCATGTTTTTGTGATGTGAAATATGAAACCAACAAAAATCGTCACAACTTTTGATAACATTTAATGTATGAAGCTAAGCGTTTCCCCCTTTTTATTTATTTTTTTCCCTGGAATTTTGTTGGGTGCTATATATCAAACATAAATATATAAATATGTAGGAAAGGATCCAACATGATCTATCTTGGTTAAATATTTAATATAAAAAAAACCTGTAATTTTATCAGGGTTGTATAGACTTTTTAAAAATCTCCACTGTATCATTGATGCTGTATATGCAGTATGGTATCTGGAGAATTTTATAACTGTAGTCCACACAGCAGCATCAGAATCGCTTTATTCTCCAAATGTACAATGTACACAGGAATTTATCTTGGTGATACAGTGCAATGAAACAAGAAAATATCAGAATAAGACATATAGAAGGGCACTACAGGATAGAGTAAAAGGAGTAAAAGGAGAAACATAGAATAAAATAACTATAAATGATAATCTAAGTACAAGTTAAGTATAGTATACAGCATCTTGAGACTAGACTAATGCAACCCGCTCTTGGCAGGTTTGCCTCTGGGTGCAATTTTAACTCTGCAACTGATCCAGAATGCAGCTGCATGACTTGTTTTCAACCTTTGTAAGTTGTCCCACACCACCCCATTGCTATGTTCCCTCCACTGGCTTCCTGTAGCTTCCCGCATCATATTCAAAACATTGATGCTTCCCTACAAAGCCAAAAAAGGAAACCTCTTCTCTGTTCTGGCACCTAGGTGGCGGAATGAACATCACCTAGATATCCAAACAGCTGAGTTACTGGTTGTTTTCAAACAACAACTAAAGACCTACCTCTTCCAGAAGTACTTGGATTAGCACTTTCAGTATTTATTTATAAAAAACAAGAAACTTGTTTGCATGCTTTCTTACTGTATTACTCCCCAACAGAGCTTTTAGACTAATGGCATTCTTAGTCTGGGTCCTAGTGAACCAGTATGAAAATGTATTTACTGATAGAGAATTCTATCATAAGCACTTATGTAAGTCGCTCTGGATAAAGGTGAATGTATAGTTCCAGTCTGTGTTGGTGTGGGCAGATGATGCAGAGTATCACATAGTGGTGGAGGAAGTGAGGACACTCTCGATGGTGGCTCTGTAGAACTGGGTGTGGACTTTCGAGGAGATGTTCCGCAGCAGTCTGAGGAAGAACTGAAGAACTGGTGGACTCACTTGATGACCTTAGATGAGTGTGTCTTCTGTTTCAGGTCATTAGTAATGGTGGGAACCAGAAACAGATTCCACCACATTTATGGCTACATTGTAGAAAAGTAGTAGGTACATGTGGAATTTCTGGAAATCGATGACCATCTCCACCATCTTGTTGGCATTGAGGTCCAGGTTGCTTTTCTGTACATCATGCTGCCAGCTGTGACACAGTGTTCCTATAGGCCAACTCATCATTGTCTTTGATGATGGCCTAGGACCATGGTGTCATCAGTGAACTTCACTTGACCAGCTTGATGGAGGGATGTCTGGAGGAGAGAATAAAAACTTGTCGAGATCTGGTATTGGTGGTGAGGGAGGCAGACTGGTGGGTGTCCATCATCAACTTTCGTATGGGCAGGATACTTGCAGGGTAACAGTTTGGTGTGTGCATAAGGTCAGAGAAGATGGTTTTGAAGGCAGAACTGAAGTTCATGAACAAAGTCCTTGTGGAGGTGATGGGTGTGTCCAAGTGCTGTAGTAGGTAGTAAAGGCTGAGATGAATAGCATTATCATTGTGTGTGCAGTAGTTGGTTCTGTAGACAAATTGCAGAGGGGTTTGAGTAAGGACAAGATGAGTCTTTCAAAGCACTTCATGACTATGAAGGTCAGGGTAATGGGCCTGTAGTCATTCAGGCATGTCATTCTGTTCTTCTTTGGAAATAGGATAGTGGAAACAGGATTGTGCTGCTTTGAAACAGGGTTGTATGTTGCATTCAAAGTTGTATGTTCATATTAAATTTACACAAAGAATCTATTTAGTAGAGGGAGTGCTGAAACATTCTTTCAGCTGGGGTTTCCAGCTCAGAATGCATTGCCGAGAATTGAGAATGAAGAGGACTCAGCAATCAGTCCTCTGGGCAGAGGTTGTAGTGGAGTTGGTAATTAGTAATCTTAGTAACATCTTAGTAAACATCTTAGTAATTGCGATGATGGTAGCAGTGGCGGTGGTAGTGGTGGTTGTGGCAGTGGTGGTGACATCATCAAGTCCATGTCTGACTCATGGGGCTTGGTGGTGATGAAGAAACCACATTGAAGAAGCAGGTTCATCATCATCAAACGAGACGGTTAGGTTAGGTACAACCTAAACCCAAACTAGTTGACTTTACTAGAAAATCACATGGAAACCCATTGTCTTAACCCATTTAAGTTTTTACATCACATAAAACTAAACTGCTTAAGTTGTATTAACATAGAACTGTATGACATATTCAAGCTTAGATTAGCAATCTTAACCCAAAATCATTTGTTTAACTAAATAGGGTCAAAATTGTATTAAATAATTATTTTTAGTCAAATGCACATAAACAAATGGCAGGCAACACATGTAACATTATTAGAAAACACAATGTGTTTTCTTCTAATTTACTTGACTGAACTCTAGATTTTGAGATTAAATACAATGTTTAAAGAAAGGTGTCTAGAAAGGTAGAAATGAAACAAATTTAAATGCTCAAGATGTTTATTGAACATTATCAAATGAGACTGCATCTTGTCACCAAAAGAAAAAACAGCATCTCAACCAAAAGGGGCCTGTTAAAACAGGTATTACAACTGCAGCAATAAAATGGATTACCAATCTAAAGACAAGTATAAAAACTTCATTAAACTATTTGGTAGCTGTAACATTTTTTTTGAATCCCTGTGGTGAAACAAAGCTTCTGAAAACCACAACTTCTTTTCACATGGCCATAATCTTCCACAGGTGTTTCGCGTGCTCGTGTCCAAGTTCAAATGAGACCCCACCCCTCTCAAACAGAAACATTATAAGTGATCTCTACTTAACATGATCATTACATTGTATATTTTTAGCTAGATAGTTCAAATGACTAATTCGATTTAGTATGAGGTAAGATTTTTACAAAACATCAGAGATTAAGAAATGAACACTAAAAAAAATTATTTAAAAACAAAATCCGGGTTTTACAGTGTAGGATCTCACACAGATCCCAGGTTCTGCTGGCACAAACCCACACCCTGGAGGATGTCTTGGCCTTCTGCAGCTCAGCTGCTCTTTGCTCTTTCTTCTGGCATGCTCTTTTTCATACAGACCATCCAGGTGAACAAAGAGGTTCCCCTGTGGCTTGTTACCACAAGCAGTGCACAATGTTGGGAACTGCAGACCTTCAAGATAATAACAAAAAGACATTCCTAACAGTGAAAGAAGGAGGTCTGTAGCTTAAGATTCAGACAAATTCCACTGAAGAAACCATCAATAACACAAGCAAATAAAGTTAAGGAATAAAACTACAAGCTTTACTTCATCTGAGCTTGTTCAGCCATTGTCAAAGCAGTTAACCAAAAGAGCAACTAAAAAAGCAAGCAAAAAATCAGGCAAGCACAGGGACAGAGTATGTGTCTTGTCAAAAACAAAAAAACAAACAAACAAAAAACACAGTGGAGTGCCTTGAATTTACTTCCTGTATTTATACCAAGACATGTGACAAGCTTACCTATTGTACTGTCATGATAGCTGTACTTGAACCAATGATCCAATCACGTTCATTGGAAGCCCCTTTCAGGTGACCTGGGGTTGGGCCATTTTCTCCTAATTACACATATGTGATTCACGGTAGTAAACAAGACAGAGACAGAGAATAACTTATGTGGGTGAAAGTCATGATAATATTTTAAACATGTACAGAACAACAAGACAACAAGGAATTACAAAAACAGGAATAAATGTAACTATATACAGTAAATAAATGATAAATGTTACTTACTTACTGTAGTGTAATTCACTACAGTGTCCACCAAAAACTGATAGATTTTCATTTGAACAAAGTGATCCAGAGTGGTTAAAACACTAAATAAGTTAATAAAATGTTTAATAGAGTTTGTAACTGTAGATTGTAATAACAGCACTGTTATTCATGAGTCAGTAAATTTATTGTGTAACTCATGAATCATATTAGGTCATCTGCATTAATCCAAATCTGAAGTCTATCCTGGAAACACTGGGTGTGAAACAGGAACCCACTTCAGATGTGATGTCGTGCCATCAAGAAGTGCCATGCATGTTCACATTCACACACTTATTCACACACACATTCACACGCATTCACAATTAAATGCAATTTAGAGTCGCCAGTGCACCTAATACCGTGCTTTGGGAGGTGGGAGGAAATGAGAGAACCTGGAGAGACTCATACAAACATAGAGAGAACATCCAATACCTTAACCTCAGGATTAGGTTAAATTATATGTAGGTTGAAAATACAAAATATACACTAAAGTGCAGTTGTTGTAATCATATACAATTTTGCATCATTTCTGTAGTATTCATATAAATTTCCATACTGTCATGTTTTTGTTTTGAGTAGTTTGCTCTTACTAGAATTATTTTCAGTTATTCTCAGGTTTGTAGTTTGAAAGAGACAATGTCTAGTCTAAAAATGTTTAATTGATCTTAACCAGCAGATCTGTTCAAAAAGGCACACATTCAGTCATAATGACTTAACAAAATAGATAATGAAATAAAAAACATAATGAAAGAGAAAAGAACAAATTTAGCACTGTTATGTGGTTATGATAGTTCTAAGATGATGGATCTTGGATGTGCAATATGCACTGTCTATTGAAAAGGAGTCATATCACTAAACCAAACAAGCATGAAATAACACAAAATGCGTAAGTAACTTTAGACTACAAATATATAACAAACTACAGAATCTGTCTAACTAACGTCACAGCACTTTTCCATAAGCAGGTCTTGATACACTTTATCACATATTGTAATATTACAATACTGATCAGCTTTTTAGTGTTTGTAGGAATCAAATGTTATATACAGGAAAGTAAGTGAGTCCTAACATTTCTAACCCACTGCTTGGTGTATAGGCACTGACTAAAAAGCCAAAGCAAAAAAAATAGAAATTTTCTTAAATCTTGGTGAACAAAATTAAAAGTTGATTCTGAGTACTTTCTTTGAGTAATGTGGAAGCACAAAACTGATGCTCCATGTGCACAAAAGCTTGTTAAAAAAGCTTACAAAAAGTTAAAAAGTTGTTTATGCAAGTTTTTATATACATATTGAAATGCATAAAATTAAACTTGTCATGAGGATAAATGTGCCATTAAGCCCATTTATCTGGGTTTTGTTCGATAAATTAGCAACACCAATTAGCAAAGCAATGGAAGTACAAAAATAGTTCATATACAAAAATACAGGTATATGTTTGATATGTTTGATTGTCAATGCTTAATATTCATGTCAAAAATATATTTGATTAATAAAAGTGCTGTAAATATTATATTTGTATCATAAAAGTGTTTCAACTGTCAATATAACTATCCCAAAAGACAAGTCCATATCCTTATCCTTTTCCTTATACATGCTTACACATACATGCAACATGCAACCCCAATTCCAAAAAAGCTGGGACATTGTTTCATGAAAAATATTGGCTCATTTTGAATTTCATAACAGCAATATGTCTCAAAAAACATTGGAACAGGGGCAATACGAGGCTGGAAAAGTTAGTGGTACAAAAAAGCAACAGCTGGAGGAACAATTTGCTGGCTTTATATACTTTTGTGAAGCTGCTTTGAGACAATGTCTGTTGTTAAAAGCGCTATACAAATAAAATTGAATTGAATTGAATTGAATTTGCAACTAATTAGGTCAATTGACAACTGGTCAGTAACATGACTGGGTATAAAAGGGAATCCTGTATCAAGAATGGGACAAAATCCCTCTCCCAAAACTTGAGCAACTGATCTCCTCAGTCCCCAGATGTTTACAGACTGTTGTTAAAAGAAGAGGGGATGCCACACAGTGGTAAACTTGGTCTCGTCCCAACTTATTTGAGACGTGTTGCTGCTATGACTTTCAAAATGACCTTATATTTTCCTTAAAATTATACATTTTCTCAGTTTAAACATTTTATATGTTTATATGTTTTTATATGTTTTATTCTCTGTGGATACTGCGGATACTGAGGCGGCAGAACAAAAAGGGCACAAAGGCTTATTTGAAATGTTTATTTGTGCTTTTTGTGGTGGAGTGCAAGGAAAGTCTATGTGCTGGGGATGTGAAGATACATGTACGGGGGGAAAGTTGCTCGGGTGCGGCGTGCTCGTGTGAGCCGTGGTTCCGGGTCCTAGCGGGGAGGCTCCACCTCTAAGGCGGCTCTCCTCAGTGGCACAGCTCACCCCTGAGCTGTGCCACCGCCTCTGTTTTATCCTCTGCTACCGCAGGCCGGGAATTGACTGGGAATAGTCTTCTAGCCGTGACAGATTACACAGCCCCGCCTTGCTAATTTGTGTTGCGGCGTTGGTGTGGATCCTCCCGGTTTTCCCGGGGGATTCCGGCGGGTTGGAACACCTGCCATGGCTCAACGACGGGGCTGTGTTCCCCGGCGTCACATCTGTCATAAATAAAATTTGGGTTTATGAGATTTCCATATCATTGAATTCTGTTTTTATTAACAATTTGCACAACGTCCCAACTTTTTTGCAATTGGGGTTGTACACTTACATGCATGCATTAATAAACAAATAAATAAAGAAATATTGCAATTCATAAATAAACACAATGTATCTAATTTCTCTGGTGGTTACACAAATGTTCCTATGACATCTAGAAAACCTAACAAGAAAAGTGTCATAGGGTTTTTCAAAAGTTTCTTGTATTGAAATGGTTAGGGGAACATTAACACAACCAAATGGGAACATTCACTAAAGGTTCCCATGTTACAAACATTAGGAGACCATTAGGGGAATGTTCCAAAAGCCAAAACATGCAACAAAAACTGATGTTATATTTACATAAAACAAAGTTTTCTCGTAAACCATAGGACAACCAAAGAAAGCATAAAGAAAGCAGAATGGAACATTCCTGTAACCAAAAAAAAAAATAACGTTGCCAAAATGTTCTAGGAACCAAAAACTGTTAACCTCAAAACCAATACATAGGCAATACCCCTTTCAAACACTGTACACTGGGTCATGGTGGTTTAAATTAGGTTACTATTTTGTTTATATATAATATTAGTAATAATAATAATATTATAAACTATATTCACTAGAAAATATTGTGTGCATATGCAAACAAAAACAAACTTCTTCATATGCAAATGGCATTTAAGGAAAACAAACAAAAAAAATGTCTGTCACATCACCCCTGCTTCAGTCCCAGCACTCCATGGACTCAGTTTCCCAGCAGTCTCAGCGGCATACAAACATGGTCACAGAGGCCTGCAGCTCCCAGCATACCTTTGCAATTCCTAAATCTCAGTCTCCTGATTATTGATTTCATGTAGTTTCACTGTTATATTATTTAAGCTCATTTGTTCTCTTTGTTTGTGCAAAACATTTAACTTGTATTTGTACTGTTTTTGCCATGCTTTGATTTCATGTTTGAATTTCTGGTTCTGGATTTGTGTTTGGACTTTGACCGTGCCTTAGCCTTTAACTCTGATACACCTGATAGCATAGTGTTTTGACCTTTGCCTGCTTTTTGGACTTTGACTTCTGCCTTCATTATGTGGACTTTGTTTGCCTGTGGGTTTTTAATAAGACTCCTGCATTTACATCTGCCTCCTGCCTCCTTACCTGTCAGACAACTTTGCCATTCCTGATGGATTTAGCAGCGGAGCCCAACAAATTTGTCACTACATCCCATTGGAGGCTACTCAAGGAACCTCATCAGTGACTTGAGTAGCCAGAAAAGTGTCTTGCACGCCTCAACACTGGTGTCATGCTTATGCTCACCATTCCAGCAACCACCGCTATGTCTCCCAGTTCTGGCAGCACTCATCCTGACAAACATGTTGGCGAGCTGTCAAAATGTAAGGTATTCCTTTTGCAAAGCTCCTTATATTTCTCCAGCCAGGCTGGGATGACCAACCAGCAGAAGGTGGCCAAGTTCATTGCCGTGACCAAAGGCAAGGTGTTGCGGTGGGCTATAGCAGTCTGGGACTCTGGTGATGAGGCTCTGGCCTCTTTCATCTGCTTACTTGAACTTTTCCGTAGAGGGTTCGAGCACTGTCCCGAGTTATGAGAGATTGGAGAGCAAAATATGATACTCAGAGAAAGTTTTCATCCATGCAGTGCTGATCAACTCAGGAGAAGTTAGGAACTTCATAGACCATGACACCATCTCCCTGCTCAACCTACCTACGAAGCCTCTCCAACAATTCATGCATGTCTGGGCTATTGAAGGGAGTCCTATTGGCAGAGGCTATGTCACACAATGTACTGCGCCGCTTCACATCCAAGTCAGCACCCTTCACCACGAGCACCTTTCCCTCCTGGTTACTGTCACCATTGGCCAGCCAGTAATTCTTAGATTCCCCTGGATTAATTATAGATTCCCCTTAGATTCCAACAGCATAATCCAGTGATCTTCTGGCAGGATAAGGAGTTCATCAGATGGTCAGGTTTTTCAGATTGCACTGTCTGCAACTTCTGTATGCCCTATTCACATCCACAATGAAAGCCCAGAGACCCAGTATCCTGTCCAGATTCCCTAGGTTTACCAGGAGTTTGCTGACAACTTCAGCAAAGCCATGGGCCTCCCACCACACTGGCCGTATGACTATGCTATTGATTTTCTCCCAGGTCTTCTAGTGATCTTGGATTCTACTGATCTTCTCCCAGGATCTTCTGCCACCACACTGGCCATATGACTATGTTATTGATGCTATCAGGTACAGCATCTTCATGTAACAAGCTCAACCCACTCTCACTCACTGAGCAGTGGGCCATGGAGGAATACATACAAAAAGTGCTCCAGCAGGGCCACATTTATCCATCCCTGTCACCTGGTTCAGCTGGCTTCTTTTTTGTGGAAAAGAAGGGAGGTGGGCTCTGAATGTGTATTGATTATTGTGGATTAAATCAGATCACCATAAAGTATCCTTATCCACTGCCTCTGGTGCTTCAGCCCTTGATCAACACTAAGCAGGTCGCCATTGATATGGAAAAGGTGGGTGATGTTACAACCTGTCCCAGTCAAGAAGGCACCCAAGAAACTGGCATGGAATTCTGCAGCAGATGAAGCATTCACCAGACCAGAGCACACTTCACCATGGCCTGTGGTCTGAAGCATCCTGAGCCCACAAAACCTTTTGTGGTAGAAGTTGACGCCTCGGAGATTGGTATGGGGGCTATCTTGTCACAGCACTTCGGTGACTGACACAGGCTCAGTATGATCCCAATATGCTCAGTGACATCAAGTCACTGTAAGTATCAAGTATGTAACATCTTGCCATATCTGTGCCATATCCCATGCATGTTACCTGTGGGAAAGCTCTCTCATTTGATTTGATTTGATTTGATTGGGGATGGGGTCCTTAGGGTGTACTGTGTAGAGAACCAGGAAGAATGGGCCCAATTTCTTCCCTGGGCCAAACACGCCCAAAGCTCACTGCCCCACTTGGCAACCAATCTAACGCCCTCTCAGTGTATTCTGGGGTACCGGTCTCCTTTGCTTTCCTGGATCACCACCCTCATTGAGGCTCCAACAGTGGATGAATGATTTAGGAGGAGTGAGAAGGTATGGGTGCAGGCCCACCAGTGTCTGGAACAGGTGGCATGGCGCACTAAGGCTTTTGCTGACCAGCACAGGGGAGAGGCTCCTGTCTACCATCCAGGGGATCGAGACTGGCTGGTCACAAGGGACCTGAGGGGACCCACCAGTTGTTACAAACTTGGAGCCAGGTACCTTGGACCTCACAGAATTCTGAAAAACATAAATGATATTTTTTTAGTTACATCTTCTATGCCACAGCAGTGTTCATGCTACTTTTCATGTCTTTTGGCTCAAACCAGCAATACCAGGTCCCTTGGTGACACACACAACCCCCAGCACCCCTCCTGATCCACTGGAGATTGATGGATGGCCTCAAGTACCTAGCGGAATGGGAGGGCTATAGTCCTGCAGAGCAGTGTTGGGTCCAACGCCAGGACATCCTGGACCCTGCTCTATTTACGTCAAGTCAAGTGGCTTTTATTGTCATTTCATTCATATATGGGAGTCACAGTACATAGTACCAACATGTATGTTCCACAACCATGGTGCTACATATAAGAAAACACAGAATTACAAAAAGGGCACATGTGCGACCTAAAAGAACACAGGACAACATAAAGTAATTCTGCCCTGACAATTTGGACTTTGATTGCCTGTAGATTTTTTAATAAAACTCTTGCATTTACATCTGCCTCCTGCCTCCTGCCTCCTTACCTGACACAGTCCTGCAGACATCTTTATTATAAATTAATTATAAACTTGAGTGATGTAGCTGAAATTTAATAACTATCAAAGCAAGAATTCAAAACCATGCTGAAAGTGTAGGCATTACTACCTCTTGTTTTTTTTTATAGTTTTTCAGTGTTTCCCAGCTATTCTAGGGGTAGATTGGTAAGAATTTTTTTTACTGTTTTTGCTATAATCAGATTTTTCTTAATTCTATTATGAGATTGCACAAGAACACAGTCATTTCACAGTCTGATGAACACTGACTGATGTTTCAACAATCAACAATCACTTCTCCATTAAATAAATAATTTTTCTGTCATTTAAATGCAATGGTAAATGTAAATGTAAAGTGATTTCAGTGATATACTCTGTGTGATGTTAGACCACATTAAAGAATGATTGGATCTCATTATTTGCTTTAAACAAATTACACAGAAGAGCATGTAGGAAAGGAGCGGCCCCTAATGTCTTAAGAACTTCAAACAGAAAGGAGGATACCTTTTGGCTTATTATAGGAAACTTTGATGTCTCCCTGTCCTATTAATGTCTTGCTTATCTCTTTCATCTGACAGACACAGCTGATTTGTTTTAGATAATCCAAGGTTACCATTAATGAAGTCAGACCTCCACCTCTGGAAAACAGAACACCTTGGATTACTCAATGTCATATAGCTTCCCAGTGAGAGATATTACTGTATATAGAATGTGTACACACAATGGGGTCCAAAAGTCTGGGAGCATGAGTGAAAATGTTGCATTCTTTGCTAATATAACAATTTTCAATACAAATTATATTATTGCTGACTACAACTTAGGTGAAAAGCAGAAAAAGGTAGAATCTTTGAAATGTTTATATAAATTTCAGGGTTTCTTAGTATTTAGATTGTCCCATTTTTGCTTTAATGACAGTATAAACTTGAGCTGACATAGATACCACAAGTTTGTGTAAAACCTGATGAATATATTTCAGATCAAATTCATCAGACTCTCGTCCAAACACGCATATCTATCTATCTATCTATCTATCTATCTATCTATCTATCTATCTATCTATCTATCTATCTATCTATCTATCTA
>JAQQZR010000945.1:0-12488 GCA_030068235.1 Notoglanidium macrostoma | reverse complement strand
GCATGTGTGGTTGTTTGTCTGTGTTGGCCCTGTGGTGGACTGGCGACCTGCCCAGGGTGTACCCCACCTCTCGCCCGCAGTGGCTCCAGTTTACCCGCGACCCAGATGGATAAAGCGGTATAGATAATGGATGGATGGATGGGTAATGTAATAGTCTCAGGAGAATGTAGAAAGTACCTGCACATCAGTTAATGTGAACTTTGAGCATGGGTCATTAAGGGCAACAGTGTTCCATATGAAAATCTGGCAGCTAAAACTTAGAGGGTCCTATTATTATAGACTATAATAGAGTTAGGGGGCTTTGCTAGCCCTTATTACCGGGTGTAGAACATTTCTTGGAAAGATGATTGCGGTAAAGTAGGGTCATCTGAGATGCGTCACGCCCCTATAAGGTTGCGAGAATGATAGTGACCCTATAAACAGCACATATACATTTAACTCAGTATAAATACCCAGAAATATCAGAGAACGGGGCTGTCACTCTCCGTCTCGGTCGTTTCTGTGTGTACATGTCACTGTACTTTTCTGGGACTAATTAAACATTTCATCATTATAACTTTGACTCCTGATAATTCCTTCAACTCCCCTGATTTGGTTCCAATTTGCCATGACACCCCATCCCAATGCGGCATGACGAAGGAGCTTACAGAAGGTTAATGTCATTGCATTGCTGGATGTTCAGGTTGTGCTCTGAAAATAATGTGGGCTTTACACATAATTGGAGTAGTTTTGAGGGCAAGGCTGGCCTCTCTAATCTGTGGAGCGGTTGGGAAGGTGCTGCTCTCATTTATTGCAGCATAGCAATATAACAGGCTAGTTAATTTGTGAGCCAAGGCCAGGGAGCCTACAAACAGGCTAAAACAGGCATCTTCTAGTTGCACAGAGTTGTCAGTCAGGTCTTGCTACATTGAGACTGCGTCTGTTCCATGAGCTTAACAAAAATATTGAAATACCCAGAATGTTTGTTTTAGTACCATAATTAATATAAAATTAGATCATACTGACTGTACATTGATGAGGCTACTAAATACTTAGAGTCAATGTTTTTCTATTAGCTAGATAGTGTAGCTCCACGTAAAGGAAAAAATAATCAGAGAGAAAAAAATTTGCACCCTGGTATAATGATGACACATTCACAGACCATTTGGAAATTAGAACGTAAGTGGCATTGAACTAAATTGATTGTATTCCAATTGGCATAGAAGGAGAGCCTTCTGAACTATAGGAAACCTCTTAGTGCTGCTTGATCAATGTATCTTTCCACCCTAATAGAAGATAACAAATGTAATCCTATATTCTTATTTAATAATGTAGCGAAATTAACAGGAATAAGACTACCACAGAAATACTCACACCATCAATATGTAGTATCAATGACTTAATAATTTTTTTTATATCAAAATTGAAAGTATCAGTCAAAAAATTCAGACTATGAATTGAAAGCCAGGCAATTTGATGAATAACTCTATGGATAACAATATAACTGTATGAGATCAGTGATTACAATGTTTCACCCCTTCGGGAAACTGAACTAATTTCATTAATTTCCTCATCAAAATCATCAACCTGTGTACTAGATCCCTTACATACATGCTTCCTCAAACAGATAATGCCAGAAGAAATCAAAACTATTCTAAAAACATTAAATTCTTCCCTTAGAGCTGTCAATGTAACTAAACCCTTTAAATTAGTAGCTATCTGTTCCTTGATTAATAATCCTGATCTCGTCGCCAGCAGCTGTGCAGCTAGAGGCCAAAATCAAATCTCCCCATTATCTCCAATATCTTAGAAAGGTTTTTAACACAGCAGATATGATCATACCTATATAGGAATAACATTCATGAAATATATCAGTCAAGACTTACACCTCATCATAACACCGAGACAGTGCTGGTTAAAGTGGTAAATGGCCTACTACTGTTATCTGATCAGGGTTGTGTCTCCTTGCTTGTGTTGCTTTAACTTAGTGCAGGCTTTCACAACATTGCTCATATTATTCTCCTGGATAGATTAGAAAATGTTGTACAAGTTAAGGGAATGTCTTTCTCCTGGCTCAGATCTTATTTGACTGATTCTTATCCAGTTTGTCGATGTAATGGTGTCTCCTCTAAACATAGTAAGGTAAAGTTTGGTGTTCCAAAAGGTTCTGTTTTAGGCCCACTTTTTTCTTATATATGCTACCTCATTATAGCTAATATTATTCGTAAACATGGTTTTAGCTTCCGCTGCTATGCTGATGACACACAGTTCTATGTTTTGGCAAAGCCAGATATGAGATACCAGCTTAATAAATTGAGGATTATGTAACAGATTTAGACAGTGGATGCTTACTAACTTCCTTCTACTTAATTCTGATTCGGCAGAATTACTAGAACTAGGACCAAGCTCATGTAGATAATACTATTAGGAAGCATTCTTTATCTCAGAAATATTGCTAAGATAACAAATGTATTGTCACTGCATGATGCAGAAAAATTAGTTCATGCTCTAAGTTAGATTATTGTAATGCCTTACTGTCTGGATGTTCTAATAGGGGCATAAACAAGCTCCAGTTAGTCCAGAAGCAGGGAGAGTCCTTACTAGAACAAGAATATTTGAGCACATCAAACTAGCTTATCCACACTGCATTGGCTCACAAACAAATAACCTATAAAGCACTGAATGGTCCTATGCCATAATACCTTAGCGAAGTTCTTGTCTTTTAAGAACCTACACGCCTACTTAGATCAAAAGGTGCAGGCTATTTGTTGGTACCTCGAATAGTGAAGGCTATATCAAGGGTTAGATCTTTCTCTTTCAAAGCCCCACAGTTATGCAACAGCATTCCAATTAGTGTTTGGCACTCAGATACAGTCTCAGGGATAAAGTTTAGGCTGAAAACATATTTCTTTAGTCAAGCCTTTGGTTAATAGCTTTTTTCTTAGGAAAAGGAGCAGATCTGGAGGATTCTTGGGCATAGACTGTTTTGGTAAACTGAGATGTTTGGATGCTGTGGACCACCCTCCACTCCCCCCCCCAACTCTCATGTGTTCACTCATGTTGGTTGATGGTGGAGTGGATGGCCTCATTGTGTTCCAGCGCACCCTCATATCTGTGTTACCTTCTGGCTTTCCCTCTTAGTAATGCTGTGATTGCTAGTCTTGCCAGAACTCCTGCTTGCACTCAGCACACAATATGCTCTACTCTTAACCAGTATGTGACAACGAGCATAACTGACAATCTGTTCCCCACCTCCCCCACCCCCGGTCTTCTGTTTCACATACTAGGAGGCAAATAGTGACACAAGAACTAACAGCAGTGCTAGCTGGTATAAACAAAATTTTTGGAATCCACATCATTTTTTTTTTGCTATCAACAAAAACTTTCATGTGTGTGTTTTCATTATAACTTTATTCTTTTTACAGAACTAGATTATCTTAACATACCTTTCACAGTGATGATCAGGAGTTTAGTTGAGATAAAGGTGCGTGAAAACACGTTAACTTCATAAATACAGGTGTAGTTTCCCTGATGGGTACAATCTGCCGCAGGAAAAAGAAAGTCGACTGAGTGATTAACAGCTGACTGAGTCCTGGTGATGTTCGATCCACTGAACTCCAAATGAAATGAACCTCCTGGATACTGAGGTTCATTGGAGAAGATGATGGAGAAACCATAGCCTATAGTTACTTCTGGTCCATCAGGCCCCCAGTGGAATCGTCCATCAGCAGCACTGAAGGAGATATTGGGCTGCTGCAAGTTCACTAGAAAACAACATGCAGGGTTTGTTACAAACATATAAAAGCTGATTTAAACACCACTCAGTGTGTATACTGAAGATTAATAATTAGACTGTCTGTAGCTGCAAAAAAAATTTATGAACAAAATCCAATTTAGAATAAAATGGAAGTCATACATTTACATAGAAATGTGTAGTGTAGGCCCCACATAACTGCTTACAAAAACATGTTTTATTTAGATTTTTCTACAACACCACAGAAAGTGAATGTTTTAAGCTTTACATAACACAATAGTACATACTTACATATATACAAATACTGCAATATTTACATAATGGTAATTATGAGTTGTTAGTGAAACTATTTAAATTATATAACAAATATTATTGGTAAATAATGACAATAATTAAAAATGTATAATATTAATTAAAATACAGTACCCTCCAAAAGTGTTGGAACAGTGACACTATTTTTGTTTTTTTGTCTCTGCATACCACCACAATGAATTTGAAACAAGCCATCAAGATGTAACTGAAATGTAGACTTTCAGCATTTATTCAAGGGGTTTAACAAAAATATTGCATTAACTCTTTAGCAGTTACAGCCATTTTTATACAGTCCCTCCATTTCACAGACTTAATAGCAATGGAACAATCTAACATAATTATAATTATAATGCCCATGTCCACTATGTTTGACAGACAATGTGGTATGCTTTGGATCATGAACCCTTGCTTTCTTTCTCCATACTCTTCTCTTCTGATCATTCTGGTATGAGTTAATCTTGGTTTCATCTGTCCAAAGAATCTTGTTCCAGAACTGGGCAGGCTTTCTAGCAAAGTCTAATCTGGCCTTTTTTGCATCTTGACATAAACCCTCTGAATTTACATTCATTAAGGTGGCTCTTGATTGCAGACTTTGGCCTAATGACAGCCTTCATTTGCATTGACACCTCTTTGGACTGCATATTGAAAGTTCCCGTGAACAGCTGCCAAATGCCAATTCAACACTTCGAATCAACTCTAGATGTACTATGTCCTTAATTTGTCAAAACATAATGAGGAAAACAGACTGGCCACGAGGCTGGCTTATCAGTCATAGAGTCCCATACCTTTTGAACCTGTGAAAATGTAGGGACTGTGGACAAAATGGCTGTAATTCCTAAACAGTTAGTCCAATATTATTGTTAAGCCTCTTGAAATAATGCTGAAAATCTACACTTCAATTGCATCTTGGTGGCTTCTTTTCAAATCCATTGTGGTGGTGGACAATGGCAAAATTATGAAAATTGTGTCACTGTTCCAATACTTTTAGAGGGGGTTGTAATGCTGTTCTCTATAAGGCACTTACCCACATTAATGCTAATAGCATTGCTCATGGATGTTGTGGAGGTACTTTCCCTGTATGAGTAGTCACAGGTGTACTGGCCCTCATGTGAGGAATCCACTGATAGATTAAACATTGTTGTAGACTCTGCAGTTTGTTTCTTTAGTGATGTCCCATCTTTATATAAACTGAAGTCTACAGAGATGCATGTTTGGCTGGGTGTGGTACAGCTGAACTGAAGGACTTCTCCAGGTGAAACCACAAAATTTGGGGATATCCGAGTCAATATAGGAGTCTGCAGGTCTTATAATACAAAAAAATAGAAAACATAAAAATAAAATTTATAGATTATTAATTATTATTATTAATTAATATATTTCCACAAAATATATCCAGTGTTCACTTACTTGAGCACACGACTCCAGCATCTTCACCATGTCCACAGTTATTTATTCCAAATCCTCTGTGTGAGCACTGATCTATGTGGCTCTCAGTTCCAGCACACTGAACATCATCCAGCCAGATTGGTTCACTTCCCTGACCAAAGCGGGCATTAGGAGGAGCGCTGACGGCTTTACCGCATCCAAGCTGTCTACACACCACCTCTGCATCCTTTAAGTCCCAGTCATCATCACACACTGTTCCCCACTGGGCATTGTGCTGGATCTCCACTCGACCACAACAGTTACTCAGTCCGTTCATCAGCCTGATCTTATTATGGACTGGTTTAGAATGAGAGAAAGACATAGAAGGTTTACTAATCACATTTTTGTGGCAGTTTTGCTGATGAGTTTTAAGGTGAAATGGAATTAGAAAAAAAAACCTGTTGAGGATGCAGAAAATTTTTGTCATGAAAGTTTTGGCCATTTCTTCCTCAAAATATTTAAAGTCAGTGCAAAATATGTATGCCTGATAATTAGTGCAGCTTAGTACAGGTTTACTCAACTCCGTTGAAAGAATGGCATTTTTATTGTCTTGATGAAAAAACATTTTGTGTAACTTTGGGAAAGGAAAAAAACATACACAAGCAGAGCGAGTCCAGTCACATTTCAGTTTAATAATCAACAGAAAATATAAATCATTTATTACAATCTAAGGGTGCTTTCATGGTTGGTCTGTTTCAGTTCTCAAAGGATCTTTTCACATATTGTTCTTTTTTAATGAACTATACTCGTTCCTGTTAATGTGGGTCTGAAAGGGAACTTGCTAGCCTCAGTGGTTTTGGTTTTCACAATACAAGTGGACACAAAAGGGTATGCAGTTCTCTTACTGGATATATTAGCATTGATGAGATCTCAGACCACTTGTTGTTCAAACAATGACACTTTTACCATAGTGTTATAGCTGTGTAAAACTTAATAATATTATTTAAAATATTTCAAGGAGTTGTAAGAGGGAGTGTGAGGTGGGTTTGCACTACTGGGCTGAGTTTGGTGACCATCTATGTCTGTATGGGCATATTTAGCTCTCCAACCTATTCTTCCTATTATTTCTTTTGGGGTGAATCTAAGGCCTGGCCAGTTTTTGAGAGTGTCATGAGAGGAAATGACCAGAGAGGGTGCACAACTCGGCTGACTTGGTTGACTGTTTTTGTCTGTATGGACATATTTATGCTGACCCTTCTATGAGCATCTATTGCACAGATATAGCACTTTGCTAAGACCAGCATAATAAATGAAGCAAGCCAGTGGATTTCCAAACTCAGACTCCAGACCCCACAGTGTTTTGAAGCCTAGTGGGAAGGTGTTTAGGAGCGTGTTTCAAACCATTTGGAGTTGATTGGTATTAAGTCTGTAGTGAGGTTTATTTGGGTCCCATACTTTGAATCTTGGGAGATGAGCTTATACATTTACATTTATGTCATTTAGCAGATGCCCTTGTCCAGAGCGACTTACATATATCTAATTTATAAAATTGAGCATTTGAGAGTCAAGGGCCCAGCAGAGGTAGCTAGGCAGCGCTGGGATTTGAACTCACAGTCTTCCAATCACTAGAGCAACAGCTTAATCACTGAGCTACCACTGCCCGCAGGATAATGGCAGAATAATGGATAGCCAGGCCAACACTGGTTATTTTGAAATATCTTTTGATCGGAAGGTCATAGAGAGTCACTACCAAGCCCTACAAGGGGGTTCTTGGTGTCAGAACACACAGTGCATCGCAACTTGTTGAGAAATGTGCTACCCTTGTCCATCACCAAAAGTACCTACAATGGGCATGTGAGGATCACAACTGGACAATGGAGCAATGGAAGAAAGTGGCCAGGTCTGATAAGTTATGCTTTCTTTTAAATGTGAATGACTGGCTCCATGTGCATCACTTAGCCTGGGAAGAGAGAGTACATGGATGCACTATGGGAAGAAGCAAGCCAGTAAAGTCAGTGTGATGATGTTCTGGGCAATGTTCTGCTGGGAAACCTTGAATGCTGGCATTCATGTGGATGTTACTTTGATAGATACCACCTACCTAAGCATTGTTGCAGACCAAGTACACCCTGTCATATAGCAGTGGTATTCCATAAAGACAGTGGTCTCTTTCAGCAGCATAATGTGCCTTGTCACACTGCAAAAATTGTTCAGGAATGGCTTGAGGAACGTGACAAAAAGTTCCCAGTCCCCAGATGTCAATTGAGCAGCTGTGGGATGTGCTGGACAAAAAAGTCCAATCCAAGGAGGCTCCTCTCGAACTTACAGGACATAAAGGATGCTCTGCTAATGTCTTGGTGCCAGATAACAGTGCACCCCTTCTGATGTCTTGTGTAGTCCATGGCCCTGATTGGTAAGAGCTGGTTTGATGGCATAAGGAGGACCTACACAATTATTAGGCCTTTCCATGACATGCAGTAACTCCGCTTCAGCACAGCATTTCATCATGAATTATTTTCCTATTGCAACTGAACACTGTTTTATGCTTTCCATAACAGTAACAGTGAGTTACTGATAACATTACAACATTTTAGCTCTTCTATTCAGCCATCACTGACTCACAGAATTTCCACATTTGTTCTAAAAAGCTATTGAAATGTTATTTAAATTATGGGTAATCAATGACAAATATTTGAACAGCCTAAAAAAATAATTTGAGTTAACACCGGTTAGTATAACATAGTTTCTGCACTTACCCACAGTGATGGTAATAGAGTTGCTTCTGGATGACGTGGAGTTACTTTCCCTGTATGAGTAGTCACAAGTGTACCGGCCCTGATGTGAGGTATCCACCAATAAATTAAACATGGTGGTAGACACCACAGTTTGCTTCATTACTGATGTCCCATCCTTATACAAACTGAAGTCTACAGAGATGCATGTTGGGCTGGGTGTGGTACAGCTGAACTGAAGGACTTCTCCAGGTGAGACCACAGAACTTGGGGAGATTCGAGTCAATGTGGGACTCTGCAAATCTTATAATAAGAAATATATTTAACAATTTTGTAATTATAGTCATATTTACAGTGTATTGCCATAAAAATCAATAATAACTTACTTGAGCACACGACTCCAGCATCTTCACTATGTGCACAGTCCTCTACTCCAAATCCTCTGTGTAAGCAGTGATCTAAGTAGCTCTCAGTTCCAGCACACTGAACATTATCCAACCAGGTTGGTTCATTTCCCTGACCAAAGTGGGCTCTTGGAGGAGCAATGATGGCTTTACCACATCCAAGCTGCCTACACACCACCTCTGCATCCTTTAAGTCCCAGTCATCATCACACACTGTTCCCCACTGGGCTTTGTGCTGGATCTCCACTCGACCACAACAGTTACTCGGTCCATTCACCAGCCTGATCTCTTTACAACCTAATTTATTACATGAAAAGACAGACATTTTTACTAATCAATAATTTTTATGTCAATAATGCTTATGAGCTCTGAAATAAAATTATACGTAAACAGAAATTCAGTTTTTTAATTTGTTCATTCAACTCAAACCCATTTCATAGCCAAACTAATTTCATTTCAGCATGTCAACTGAACAATCAAATGTGCACTTCTTATCTACACTAAAAAATGATTGTAGTCAATGCAGAATATTTAAGCCTTATGCTAAATTAAGGTCTTTGCAAGGTATTCACTTTTGAGAAAGGATAACATTTTGCTCTGATTCAATGAAAAATTATTTTGTGCAAAACTTCAAAGGATTAAAACAAGTACGTGCACAGTAATATATATTTCCACTGATGAAAACAGGCTCTCTAATACTTGCAGGAAGAGAAGTAAGGAAGAGATGTTTATTGCAAAAGACTGATTGCTATGTTATTGGTATTGCTCAGTGTTGCATAAAAAGTTTAATAACACTTTTGCTGAGGCTGCTGAATCATTCATTATAGTTAATCGAAAATAAAAGTTTTATATTAATTTATGACTTTAATAGGCAAAGGTTCACTAACATTATTTTGCTACATTATTATTTACTATTCACATTGTGTTGAACTCTCCATTCTGATGTTCGAAGGTGTTGAATAACTTTAATATTACATATTTACATTAATGTGCTTGTGCACTACATTATCATTTTAATAGCAACTATTTACAGAGGGACTTGTATGAAACTGCATTCCTCTTGTCACGACGTTCACGTCATAAAGGCATGGTGCGACACAAGTGCAGGATCGGGAGATGGAAGTGAAAGCAGTATGATGTTTATTAAAACGCAACAGGCAAAGGTACAAATACAGCGGACAGAGAGAGTAATTTACAAAAGGAAAAAGGTTTGTGTGATCGGCGAACAGTATATCACAGGTAATCCAAATAACAGTAATCCAAATGAAAAGCAGAGTCAAAAACACAGCAAGTAAACACGGGTATGAAAATGCTCGGCAAGACAACACGAAGGCTAGTCTAATGCTTTGCAAAGTGGAAGCGTATGAGGCAGTCATTTAAAACATGGCCAGATTGGTACATGAATGTGATGCACCTATCTCCCCTTAGCAGTCCTCGTGGCTGGGAGCAGGTGCTGACAGGAACTGTAATCCGTGTAGTCTCCGACGGAGCCGAAGAGCACACCGCGCATTTGGCCGAGATTTCACAGCGCGCTGTGAGAATGGTGAGGAGCAGGTCATGACAGAACCCCCCCCAAAGGTGCTACTCCCGGCGCGCCCAACAATATCGTTTCTCGGAGGTCCTGGGCCTGTAGGGGTAGGCGTTTCACTGGGTGATACCACGCCAAAATTTTGCCATGGTGAGAGCGTGAGTAGGGACTCAGGCAGGAACTTGGACATAGAAGCTGGTTCTGTGAGCGTGACAGGAACAGGAGCTGGTCCGGGGAGTTGCACGGGAACTTGAGCAGGCTCGGAGAGTTGCGCTGTCGCTTAAGCAGGCTCGGAGAGTTGCGCTGTGGCTTGATCAGGCTCTGAGAGTTGTGCTGAGACTTGGGCAGGCTCAGAGAGTTGTGCTGAGACTTGGGCAGGCTCGGAGAGTTGTGCTGAGACTTGGGCAGGCTCGGAGAGTTGCGCTGAGACTTGGGCAGGCTCTGAGAGTTGCGCTAAGACTTGAGCGTGACAGGAACTTGCGCTGTGACTTGAGCTGCGACAGGAACTTGCGTTGTGACTTGAGCTTGTACTGGAGCAGGCTCTGTGACTTGTACTTGTACGAGCGTTGAGACGTGCACTGGAACAGGCATTGTGATCTGCACGGAACCGGGCACTGAGATCTGCACTGGAACAAGGGCTGAGACATGTACGTGAACAGTCTCCTTAACCCTGATGCGGGCAGTCTCCTTGCTCGTGATGTGAGCAGTCTCTGTGGCCATGAAGTGAACAGTCTCTGTGGCCTTGACAGAAGAGTGCTCTGGCTCTGACCCGGTGACTTGGATGGGAATAAACTCCATGTAAGCGACTGTGGCTTGAACTGGAGCAGGACTAGGAACAGACTCCTCGTGAGTGACTTTGACTGGAACAGGAGCGAGCTCGGAGAGAGAGACTGTGATTTGAGTCGCTTCTGACCCTTGTGGCGATCCATACTGGGGTTCAGACATGGTATCTGTCACAGACTCTGGTGAAGAGAGAACAGGAACAGGAGTGGGCTCCTTGAGAGCAACGGGGGCTGAGACGGGAGCGTATGAGGCAGTCCTTTTAAACATGGCCAGATTAGTCCGTGAATGAGATGCACTTGTCTCCCCTCAGTAGTCCTGGGAGCAGGTGCTGACGGGAACTGTAGTCCGTGTATTCTCTGTCGTTATACGGAAGTGCGCGCTTCCGCTTTGAGAGTGACGGAGCCGAAGAGCGCACTGCACGCGTGGCTGAGATTTCACGGCGCGCTGTGCGAATGGTGAGGAGCATGTTATGACACCTCTCTACTATGAACTGTTTCAGCTAAGAAAGCTATTTCTGTAACTTTATTTCTGATGAATTTTGAAATTTATTTTTGTAATTGGAATATTTGTTATAGTTTGTATCACTGTTCATGCACTACATGTCATGTCCTCGCCATATTTTTCTCCCTATTGTTTGCCTGTTTCACATACTAGGATGCAAGTATGACCACAAGAACTAGTAGCAATGCTAGCTGGTATAAACAGGAAAGCAGGGCCAAGATTTTCATATCTTTCAAGAAAAAAGTAGTTTCAGTTTTTGGAACCAGCATTATCTTTTTTATAATAACGACAAGCTTGATCGGTGTTTTTTCATTGATGTGTCATTTTTTTTTTTTTTACAGAACTAGATTATCTTAACATACCTTTTACAGTGATGATCAGCAGTTTAGTTGAGATAAAGGTGCGTGAAGACACGTTAACTTCATAAGTACAGCTGTAGTTTCCCTGATGGATACAATCTGCCTCAGGAAAAAGGAAGACAGCTGAGTGGTTAACAGCTGACTGAGTCCTGGTGATGCAAGATCCCCTGAACCCCAAGTGGAAGGAACCTCCTGGATACTGAGGTTCAGTGGAGCAGATGATGGAGAAGCCATAGCCTCTTGTCACTTCTGGTCCATCAGGTCCCCAGTGGAATCGTCCATCAGCAGCACTGAAGGAGATATTGGGCTGCTGCAAGTTAACTAGAAAACAACATGCAGGGTTTGTTACGAACATATAAAAGCTGATTTAAACACCAGTAAGTCTGTATACTGAAGATTAATAATTCACAGAATTAGACAGTTTATAATTGCAATTAGGGCCACAGATTTTTTGGTGCTGGCATAACCAATCCTTTGATCTCTTTTAAATGATTTGTGGCTTTCCATAATTGTAATGATGAGTTGTTTGTAAAAATTATTAAACAATAATGAATAACAATAAAATTATAATAATTATCAGTAAATAATCACAATAATTAAAACTTAATAGCATTAATTAATAATTGACAATAATTAAACAAGTAATGTTATTCAGTATAACATTCTCTCTGTACTTACCCACAGTGATGGTAATGGAGCTGCTCCTGGATGATGTGGAGTTACTTTCCCTGTATGAGTAGTCACAGGTGTACTGGCCCTGATGTGAGGCAT
>JAQQZR010000943.1:0-12493 GCA_030068235.1 Notoglanidium macrostoma | reverse complement strand
AAGTCAGCAAAACTCTTTCCACACTGTGAACAGTGATACGGTTTTTCTCCTGTATGGATGCGTTGGTGTGTTTTGAGGTTACACTGGTGAGTAAATCTTCTCCCGCACTGTAAGCAGATAAATGGTTTCTCTCCTGTATGAATTCGTTGGTGTTGTTGGAAATTACTCAGTTGGGCAAAACTTTTTCCACATTGTGAGCAGTGATAAGGCTTCTCTCCTGTGTGAATGCGCTGGTGTAGTTGAAGATAACTTTTCTGATTGAAACTCTTTCCACACTGTGAGCAATGATAAGGCTTCTCTCCTGTGTGAATGCGCTGGTGTGTTTGTAAACTGCTCTGGTGAGTAAAACTCTTCCCACAATAGGAGCAGTGGTGAAGGTCTGTGTGTATTTGTACCTGACTGGTCATAGTACAAAGAATACCAGCAGTTATTTGACTACTGGAGTCTCTCGTGGGCATCGGGTTCTTGTGTGTCTCTAGGGAGAAAAAAATGGAAGTCAATAACATGAAAAATACAAAGCAATACAATAGATTATTAGTAATTCTGCTTGAAACAAAAACACAAACACTTCCAATTGTCTTATTTATAGCTGTAAACAAATCAGTAATGGTTAAGAAATTTAGACCCATTTACACTTGATAATAAAATGTGTCTTGGGTGACTGGAACACAAGTACAAGTGTAAATGACCACCAAGACACATTCACTCAAACTTCTTGCCAAGGTGGTTGGTGCTTTTGACTACACATCTTTTGTAGTGTAAACGCCAAAGTTGTCCTAATGCACCTCTGACAAGGACGTAACAGGAAAAGTGATGTAGGCAGTAACGAAATCTGAACACAAGTGGTCAGCCGGTCACCTCTGAGATACACGGAGTAAATGGCAACGCGTCTCAGCCGTCCACTTGTTATCTGACCAGCCAAGATGCATTTTAAAACCAAGTATAAACAGGGCCATGAAATAACTGTCACAATTCGGTCATCTTTAGTTTGACCTTTGTATGAAGTGAATCTGGAATTTTTAGCTAAATTTGTCTGGTCAAGAGGTCAATACAATCCTTTTTGTATAAAAGTGGGTTAATACAGTGTGTAGTCAAATTGCACAATTTTCTGAGGTAACTTGGCTACTCATCAGCAAGGGCAAGCAAATTATAAAACTAGAATTAGCCTGCTAGCGATCAGATTTATATACATATTGTAAAAAGTCATCAATCTGCTCTATCTTTCAGAGTGAAGATGGCGGCGCAGGCAGACACTGCGGCTCTGTGCTCTGCCTTTCAGTGCTTGGTATATGTGTTTTTGATTACATTTATGTCCATTACTGTTAAGTTCATCCAGGTGAATCCTAACTACAGTCGCCAAGATTTCCTAAAAATCGGATTTCTGCGCAATCAGGCCGTTACGAGTTAACTCCTGCACTTGTACGACATGCCACAGGCGACAGCAAGGACACCGGGTTCTCCGTGGATTGTTGTCGGCTCAGCCAAGCGACAAAGGCGGAGAAGACGCAAACGCAAAAGCGCGGATGCCGGTCCGGCCTACTCGCCGGGCTAAGGAAAACATCCGCACCAACCACCTCTTCCTGGCATATTTCTCGCTAACGCCAAATCCATCACAAACAAAATGGACGAATTACATATACGAGAACAAACTCATAAAAGACTTAGCCATGAGCTAGCAGGCCGCATAGCCTGAAACAAATACAAAGGCTATGCATTTATGTACAGAACAGCTGCCAACACAGAGATCATGGACAGTCACTGATCTGGAGTACCTGACAGTGAAATGCAGGCCTTTTTACCTACCTCAGGAGCTGTTAGTCACAGCTGTTTCCCCGGGTGCTAATGCTAGCACAGCTCTAGGCTACCTGCTCGATAACAATAACTTGCAGTAAAACACCCAGCCCGAAGACGCTCATATCCTAGCTGGTGATTTCAACCACAGGGACTTCAAGGCAGTTCTCCCTAAATTTCATCAATCAAAAGTGGGGAAAAAGCACACTGAACAACACCTAATCAAATATGTAAAGGACAGAACAGCTACCAGACTTAGTCTAGTCAGTTCATTTATCCATACTCCTGACCCCAGCATACACCCCCCTCAGGTGGAAAGCCCAAACCACCACAAAGACTGATGAAACATGGCCTGAAGGAGTGCCCTTACAGCTACAGGATTGCTGTGGAAGGACAACCTGGGACATTTTTGAGGATAAGGACTTATACACTTCAGCTGTATTCTGCTACATAAAAAAACTGTACTGACAAAGTCATTGTCAGCAAACATATCTGTATGTATGCCAACCAGAAGCCTTGGATGATCAGATCGTTCCTCATGAACCGCAACGAAGCCCTTTACAGCACGGCTAGAGCTAACCTAAACCGCAAATCCGCCTCAAGTCACCAGTTTTCAGAAAATGTTCCTGACTGACCATCTCAGATTTGCGTCATACTTTTAAATAATAATGTGATTAGTCCCAATAAACAGTGTGCAAAATTTCAGCCTTGTATCTGTGTTAGTTTTTGAGGTGTAGGGGTTGAATACGTGGGGCGTGGCTCGGCCTTTACCGTAAAAACGAGTACTATAGAAAAAAAACACGAAATTCCACAAGCCATAACTTTTGAACAATTTAAGCTATATGAATAAAATTTTCAGAAATTGTTCTTAGTTACAGGTTGCCTTTAATTATTGCAACTAAAGGTCCACCACTGCTTATTTGCCATTTTAAAGCTTGTTGAAATCTGTAAAGTAAAAAAAAATTTGTTTTATGCTACTGAGCATTTTGGCCCTCTGTATCTCCTCATTTAAAAATGTCAGATCTTTCAAATTCTGATATTTATTTCTTATATTGTAGTACTCTTTTGGTAACTAAGTCTTTGTCTAGAATAAATCAACCTTTCATAATTATGATTCCTTAAAAAGGAAAAAAATAAATATCATTCTGTGCCCATATTTCAAATGCATGTATGCTCTTGTATGTTTTAAAGCATGTCTTAAAAAGCAAATCTACAAAATATGAAGTTGGTATCATGAACCAAACTATATTTATTAAGGTATCAAATATGGCATGTTTTATTACAGATGGAAATGTAAAATACAGAAGCAAGCTTCTTTACAAAGCTATATCAGAAAACTAATATATGTACTTTTTGTCTAAATGTTCAATTTATCTTTTTTCTACTAAATCCAGTTTTACCATTTACACAAACAACAAAATTAGGAATACCAAAACCTTAATGAAATAGCTTCTACTTGAAGAGTTTGAACAATGCGTTCATTTGCTTGTCCACATCAGGTGGAAGTTTGTAGTCTAAAAGATCATAAGTAAGCTTACCTTTTGAGGTTTTTTATGTAAACTAACTTGTAACAGTCATCAGTACAACTGAGCATGGTACCAAAGATGAAGCCATGTTACATGTAAATTGAGTGTATACAGCATGACAAAGACAATGAAACTCCTAAACTATTGTGTATTGGTAGTTTTATAAAACATTAGCATATGCTAACATCAGCTTCCAAATATAGCTGGCAAGTATGGGCAGGTACAGCAGCTGCCTGGTCACAAAATCTGCCTAACAAATGAACATGTTTAGCAGATAATAGATTTTGTTGACATCAGCCACTATATCTGGCTGGCAGGTAGAAGCACAAAGTGCTAAAGGGAGCATGTATGTATATTACATTCATAAAACAGCAATTCCGTTTGTAGTAAAACATGGAATAGTTGATACCTTAATAAATATAGTTTGGATAAAGATACCAACTTCATATTTTTTGCATTTGCTAATTAAGACATGCCCATTCCAGTGGTATTAGTTTTATGGGAGATCTTGTCATACATAAGCAATATGCATTTGAGCATATGGGCATGAAATTTTTTTTTTTCCATTTTTAATGCATCATAACTCTGAAAGTTTGATTTTTTTTTTTTTAAGACAAAGACTTACCAAACTACAATTAGGATTACTACAATATGAAAAATAAATGCCAGAATTTGAAAGATCTGACATGTTTAAATGTGAAGATACAGAGGGCTAAAATTGCTCCAAAGCATAAAGTTATTTTTATTTTTTTAAACAGATGTCCGCAAGCTATAAAATGGTAAATCTCCAGTTGTGAAACTTCATTGGCAGTAAATAAAGGCATCTTGTGCCCAAGAACAATTCTTGAACATTTCATACATCTAGCTTAAATAGTTATGGCTTATGGAATTTCATAGTTTCTTTCTATAGCACTCTATAGTAAGTTATTCAACCTGTATATCTAAAAGAAATTAACAAAAATACAAGGCAGAAATTTTGCACACTGTTCGGACTGATGTCATGGGGACTAATGACATTAATTTGTGAAAGTATGAAGCAAATCAGAGATTGTCAGTCGGGAATCCTTCTGTGATGTGATATATTGACTGACCCTAAAGAGAGCCATCGGAGAGGGTAAAGTGGCCTACAGAATGGAGAAGGAGGACCACTTCACCAACAGTGACTATGGACCGGCCCTGTTGGAATGCCAGGACGGGTGCTGAAAGAATGTGTGGATCAGCTCTCTGAGGTCCTCACAAAGATCTTCAACCTGTCCCTGTCTAAGTCCACCATCCCATCCTGTCTGAAGTCTACCATGATCATTCTGTTACTAAAGAACCATGTCATCAGCAGTCTCAAGGACTACTAGACTGGTCCTGCTACACATCAAAGCCAGCCTCCCAGTCACCACTGACTCACACCAGTATGCTTACAGAGCAAACAGGTTTAGAGAAGATGCCATCACCGCTGCCTTACACAGTGCACTTTCCTATCTTGAGGAGCAGGGGAGCTACAGTATGTGAGGATGCTCTTCATAGACCTTCAACATAGTCATCCCAGTCATACTGATCACCAAACTCACTGGCTTAAGACTTTCACTACCTGCCTGCCACTGGATCAAAGACTTTCTGACTAACTACCCCCAGATGGTTAGATTAGCTCCTACCTCTGCTCCACCCTCAGACTCAACATCGGCATCCTACAAGGCTGTGTGTTGAGCCCCCTTCTATATGCTTTCTACACCCATGACTGTGCCCCCTCTCATACTACCAACACCATCATTAAGTTCGTGGACGACACAGATAGGAGAGCCCTTCAGAGGATCATAACCCTCTGCCCAGAAAACCATAGGCTGCACACTGCCCTCTTTCGAGGAATTTTCAGCTCTCAGCAGAACAGCCAACATCATGTAAAACCTTTCCCACCCTGGATATTACCTGTTTGAGTTCCTGCCCTCTGGCAGACGGTTCAGGTCCATCCCATCATGGACAACCAGACTTAATTACAGCTTCTAACACATAGCCATACCCACTGAATCTGACCAGCACAAACAACAGTCACTCTTGCAGTAGAGGTACAAAGTACATTCTTTTGCACCTTATGTCATTTTTAATACTGCCAAATTCACTCTCAAATCCACACATGCAATATACCAATGTGCAATAACCTAGCTGCTCTATTGTGCTGTATTGTATTGTAATTTTGTCCATTATATGCTGAATGCACCTTTAGGATTGCTACAAAATTTCGTTGTACTCTGTTCAATGACAATAAAAGGAAGGAGATGACTAGCTTATCTTCTGCTTCTTCTACTTGAGGTGGTTGACAGCTGAAAGGTGTATTACCACCACGAAGGTGCAATACCTACTCAAATTTACGCATGTCCTGTTGAATGGCCATATATAAAATGTGTTAAAAGTTTAGCTTCCCCTGTACTCTCTGTGCATTGAGAAATCCTAAGTTTGTCTAACCCTTCCTTCCATCTGTTCGCTCCGTATGACACTGATTACACTGCATTTGTACATGTTCCACCAGCTTAAGTGCCTGATATTTATCACACATCTACACCTGGGAGGAATTTATCTTAACCAATTTACCTATGTACATGCTGTTTGGAGATGGAAGGAAACTGGAGAGCCTGGTGGAAACCTAATCAGACCCAAGGAGAACGGAGAAAGCTCCACAGAGACAGCAACCATTGTCTAGCTTCTGGCATGTTCTTATCTTTATCATAGACAAAGGCTATGAAACGCAACAATGAAAATTGCAATGCTGACCAGAAATAAAGCAAAATGTAGTCTCACGCCCTCTAACAGCTTATAATGACATAATAAATACTGATAAAGTTTTACAATACAATTGTAATTTTTATTTTACTAAATTACACTATTCCCTGACAACCCTGAGACAGTTCTTGAGTTGAAGTTGAGTTTTTTAACCCCATAATGCGCATAATTAATAGGCATACATGATATATCAGCTGAATATCGGGGCTAATATCAGCTATCGGCAAATAAGATGACTTTCATCAATATGTAGCATTTAAATGTATTTGAATTCTTTTTTTTATTTTTAACTTTCATTTCATTTCTAGAGGAGAAAAAAAACCCAAGACACAATGAAAGCATAAGCAACCAATCTCAACCCTGTTTCCAAAACATTTGGGATGCTGTCTAAAATGTAAATATAATTTTATCATTTAAATATGGGTGTAAATATCATGTAAACCCATATTTAATTGAAAACAGAACAAAAACAACCTATCAATTGTTGAAGTTGTATTGTTTTATGAAAAATATATGCTCATTTTGAATTTGATACAAGTAACGCAGTTCAAAAAAGCTGGGACAGGGGCATGTTTACCACTGTGTTGTATCACCTGTTCTTCAACATAAATCCCCTGGAATTTTAAAATGGGCACCAGCAATGGAAACTTCTAAACAGCTAAAGCTGTCTGTTTTGAGGCATTCCAAAAGTTCATAATGTGCCAACCCAGGGACAGTTCTACCAACTTAAAGACGTTGTCACTAGATTTGGCGACTCCTTAAACGCCTTTATCGACTTTAATGAGCCTAACAACAAATTCAACACGTCTAATCACAGCCATTGTTATAAGAGTTTAGAAAGCAGGTTTGCTCAATATACTGTACATATAATCCAGTTGCAGTTGTTCTTTTTCAATTTGAGGTGATTTCACAGCTGAATGGTGTTTTACTGCCACCTATTGGACTGGACTGTGGGAAAAAAATTTAAAATTATCTACAGCTTCCTAATAAACCTCTAATTCAATCAATCATTCAATAAAGAACTTTGTTACTATTTAGTGTTTCCCCTGCAATACGTTCTGTAAATTAACCTCTATTTTAATTCCTATTGCTTTTTTATCCTTCCAACTGTCGATTTTCTTTGCATGACTAGCACTCCGATTCTTATTTTAGCATCAGCAAAACGGTTACAAATAATTTTGTCACTAGCTAATAAGTGTCTGTTGTTAATTGCTGCTGTAGCCTATTATTTATGTAACTTGCAGTCATTGGCACAAATAGTCCATTACCCTAGAAGTAAATACTTTGGTAATGTAGTCGAGGTGTGGCCTTATTGAGGGCAGAACATTGGAAAAAAATATTATATTATGTACATCATTAAAGTCCTATTTTATTCATAATGTTTAAGAATACTTCACTATATAGACTGAAGGAAATACCTTTTAATAAATGTGCTTGAAAGGTAACATTTCTGATTGGATCTTGATGTATAGTTATGTAGTATTAAAATTTGTTTTTGGTTAGCCAGAACAGCATAAAAAGATTCATTAACCTAACAAAATATTTAACCAAAAACAATTGGGTAGACGTCACAACAACTACACATCTTATGCTCATAAATGGTTTAAAAATATATGTAGCATAGTTACATTATAAAGATTATGAACATTATAAAGAACCAACAATTTTTTTTACAGTGTGATGCTGAATTAGGACCATTCCAATCCGGAGCCTATCCTGGTAACACTGGCACAAGGTGGAAGAATTCACCCAGTATGGGACACCAGATCAAATCCTTATTGCAGGTTTTTGGTCATTGAGAGAAACTCACACGAACTCCACACAGACAGTAACCATTGTGCCACTACTGAAACCCCTTGATACTGTTCACATTAGAAATAAAAGACAGCGAGCTGTGCAGTTATATGAAAATAATCCACAACAGGGTTGTGTTAACACCACTGTCAACCACCAAACCATTGTTTTTCTATTAGTAACACAATCCAGTGTGTTATTAAACCAATTTCATTTTAAATCATTTTTATTACAGCCAGAATTATTAAAGTAGACTATTAGACTAGTAAACATCCTTTCTTCCTTTATGTTTTGTCCTTACCTGTCCCAGCATTCTTTTGGATATTAGAAATATTCCATTCCCAATTCTGCTGTGACTGCAACTGCTTGTATGTGTTCGTTCGTTCTCTCTCTCTCTCTCTCTCTCTCTCTCTCTCTCTCTCTCTCTCTCACACGCACACACACACACACACACACTATACTTCTACAAATTCAGTTTAACAGGTCTATAAATCTCAACAACTCTTAAACTGCTTTATTTTTTTAGCATTTAAGTTGCATTTTCATTGCACAAATGAATCAGACATATCTCACCTACACAATAGATGAGCACTCTGCAATTCTTTACAAAAAAGAACAAATTTTCCAAATTATGGTTTTACCATAGTGTCTTGCATACATTTTCACCCCTTGAACTTTGTAGTGTTACATTCTGGAAATGAAATCAGCCTAATTGGTATTTTAAATATGAAATGGATTCATTCATATTTTATATATGGATTACACTGGGTTTGTTTGTCAAATTCCTAGCTAGCTACTGAAGAATTATATCAATAGCAGTAGTTTTTTTTGGTAGTTTAGTTTACTATACTGACATGATTGCTCTATTTTGCCCCCTAGTGGAATACAAACCACCAGGTACTTTTTCAAGTAAAGATGATTTAAATTTAGAATTTGTCACCCAATCCAGCAAAATGGGTCACAGTGACCCTTGTTTTTGTTTATATCACACACTCATTTGTTTTACAATCCTTGTGAAGACCTTCTGTTGATATAATTAGTAATGCAATGTTTACACCCAACACTAATCCTAACCTCAAAGAGTTAAAACAGTTTTCCTTGTGAGGACAAGCCACCAGGGTCACTATGGCTCATTTTGCTGATATGGGTCACATATGGGTTCCATTTCTTTTTTCTACTTCTTATTTAATATACCACAATGCAGAATGCGGACTAAACCACTTGCTAAATTCTAATCTTTGTTATGTATGGTGTGCTTCCATACTTAGATAAAATGCTCTGACTTGAGTTCGACTGATTAATATTTAACTTAAATATTTTGGTCTTGTGGCAACTGCCAGGTGGATTGCACCTCCCAAACAACAATCGTTCTTCACCCTGCTAAAACCGTGGTGCTGAATGGACAGCACTATTTCAGCACCACCATTGTTATGGACCGACAGAGAGCACATGGCTAAAAGATGGGACTATCTAACTTGGTGCGTCTGGAAGTAACTGATTATTCACCCTCTGTTAGATGTCAGGAGAATATAAAAGGGTGCTGCGCTAGTGTCACACAAGCACACACTCCTCTATGGTTGCGTCTAACAGGCTATCCTGTTGTGTGTGTTTGTCTCCAGGCAGCCCCGGAGAGACTTCTTGTGTTGTTGACTGAGAGGCTCCTCCCAACAGATCAGCAACATTCCAACCAACAATCGTCCACACTCTACTCCTCCAGCATTATACAGATTTCAAGCTACTCACCAAGAAATTCCCCACTCCTCCTCTGTCTTCCACAATTCACTTCTGCTTCTTTTCTAAATAAAGAGAGAGCATTTTTGTTTCCATCTGACCCTCACCTCCTGTGTCTGTTTCCACAACCAGCACCATATAGTACACTGGTGGAGAATGCAGGCTTTAGACTCAGGCAAAGTCCTGACCCCACCCCCTCTGGGTTGGACTCCTGTCCTCCAGCACTTATTGAAGCCAGGCTCCAGCAGAGCCAGCTATCAGAGGAAATGGCCTGGGGGCTACACACAGCCACTCAGGAACTTCTGAAGCTTCAACAGATGGCACCGACAGCTTCCACTCCTCTCCCTGTCCTTGCCCGGGATGCCCAAAGGCTCATGAGCAAATTAACTCTGAGCTCTGAATGAGACACGAAGGGGCCATGGGAGATGGTGAAAGCCCTCAGGTGTGCCCTGACTACCCTGGACATAGGGAGAGGAGAGACAATGGGCTTCCAGAGGGATGCCAGGAGGGAACAGCCCTAATGACCCACACCCTCCCCAATCTGGAGAACTCAGACATAACACCTTGCCACAGCTCGGTCCTTGTCTAGGTTGACTCCATACCACTGGACTCAGGCCACCTCCTCGAGTCAGCAAACCCTCAGTGACTGGCTGTGTGGTCCACACTCAGGCTCAATCTGACATACAGACTATCACCATGAAGCTCTATGGGAAGCCAGTGACTACCCTGCTGGACGTAGCGAGTACCATCATCCTGGTCTGACCATCAGCCCTGAGTAAGACTAAGAGTGAGGTTCATAGGATGATGGCACGAGTAACCGCTGCACGTGGGCCTGGTCCTGCGCAGTTGATGCTTATGCAGAAAGTGATAGAACTATAGCTGCTAATCCTTGTTTTGTGGTTGTCCCCACAGGTCTTAAAGGAGGGAAACTTTGGGAAGGAACAGAAAAAGGATGACCACCTCAAGCACTGCTGGGGCACACATTGAGGAAAGACAACAGCCAGAGCAAGACCTTCCCGCAACCTACTTTGAAGTCAAGAATGGGCTGTTCCCAGATCCAAGATTGATGCTGGCATGCACCTGGCCCACACCTACCTGCTTGGGGGTCACCTGGGTGCACATTACATGACAGAGAAGCTCAGAGACTGTTTCCACAGGGCTTGTGAAAAACTTTGTGCAGAGGTGTTCCCAGTGCCAAGTCAACCCAGAAGCTGGCCCCCAATCCCATTTATTCCTTTGCCCATCATTGACCTCCTTTTTGATCGGGTGGGCATAGACCTGGTAGGTCTGCTCCCAAAGTCCACCCAGGCCACAAATGTGCTGGTGATTATCGACTATGCCACAAGGAATCCAGAGGTTGTCCCCTTGTGGAAAGCAACCTCGAAAAACAACGCTAGCAAACTGGTCCTCCTTTCTCCTTGCTCACCGACTACGGTACACCATTTGTCTTATAGCTTATGGCAGAACTGTGCCGGCTGTTGCAGGTCAGATATCTGCAGACCTCAATTTATCACCCACAAACAGATGGACTGGTGGAATGGTTCAATCATACCCTACAGAGAATGGTCTGCTGGGTAGAGCTGCTGTCATCCGCTGACCAGGAAGGATGTAACTTGGACCTACTCCTGCCATGTGTTCTCTACATGGTGCGGGAGATGCCACAGGCCTCCACTGGGTTTAACCCATTTGAGCTCCTATTCAGCAGGCCCAGGGGCCTGCTGGATGTCATCAAGGAGGCCTGAGAGAAGCACCGGTCACCCTACATGTCTATGATCAAGTATGCACTGATATTTCTATGTACAAGATATTTTTACAGCTTATATTTGACGATGTAGGTATCTGTGGTACTATAAATCCTAATTAGACACCAGAGTTTCCTGTGATTGAAAGGTAGTGATTTCACCTTTAATTTTCATCACCAGCTGGTGTGTTTTTAAATGGCCAATGAACACTGAAACTGGGAAATTATGAAATTTCAAACAATAATAGCCCTATGTGAGACTATTCTAGCACTGAAGCTCTCAGACAGTCTACTATAATTTGCCTTTAATTTGTACTGTAAAAACCAGTGTAGCACCGTGAGCCTGGTAACTAATTTTATATTAGATGAGGCTATCTGCAAATGGGAAATTTCCAATGTAATCTCTGGAGTAAAGGTAATCCAACAACTGGAAATCAAGGCCAGTAGCTTGTAGTTTACACTAGACTACCTCAATATTATATTACTGTCCCCACATGATATTCAGTGGTTTATTGACAATTATATTACCTGATCTGCCATCTGTTACGTTTTGCATTGGATATTTAAACTTGGAGCGTTTGGCAGATTCCCTTATCCAGAGCAACTTACAGAAATGCTATAATCAATAAAAACATCACCATGATGGTTCATTAGATCAGAACCATGTTGAGAAGGTTGGTATAGTCTTAAAAAAGGATCACAGCATTATTGTAGATAGGTGGAATGGAAGGAAATTTGGGAAAAAAAAAATCAGTATTGCACAAGCCTAATCTACCAGAAAACAATATTTTCATGTAATGTCACTTTTGTGTCAAAAACCTTTACCGTGGTGTTGGTACATGTGGGTGTCTTAAAACTATTTAAATAAGTATATTTGTTTAAAATATAAGCAAACAGTTACGCAAAAAATTTCCCACACTGTCAGCACTAATACAGCTTCTTTCTCATGTGAATGGTCTGGTGTTTATAGAGATTACTCGGGTGAGTAAAACTCTTTCCACACTCGGAGCAGTGATATGGCTTTTCTCCCGTGTGAATACGCTGGTGATACTGGAGTGTATCCTGTCGATTGAAACTCTTCCCACATTGTGAGCACTGATACGGCTTTTCTCCTGTGTGGATGCGCTGGTGTGCTTTGAGACCA
>JAQQZR010000942.1:0-12494 GCA_030068235.1 Notoglanidium macrostoma | reverse complement strand
GTATGTATTAGAATACAAAAAAAGGGTAAAAAGGTAATTCATTATAGTTATAGAAGAAAAACAGAAGAAAAAAAGTATTACAGATCCATTTAGAAAATACTGGGATTATTTACAGGATTACAATTTTAATATGCATAAGGGCTGCAACAACTAATCAACAAAATCAATCAAAATCGATAATAAATATAATTGTCAATAATTTTATTATTAACTGAACTGCCTTATGAAGCACACTGCACACACACTACGCCACGTCATAAAAACATTTGAGTGAAATGGCGGAGCAGAAACATCAGTAGGACTTTCTCTATGGTATGAAACTCTTTACAGTACACTACCCTGCTGGCCTCATGACATCACTTATGTTTAACGTGAGTAATATCATCATTCGTGGGACATGTGGGAATGTGAGGAGAAGCATGATGTTCCTGATTGAATTGTCCAGAACAGATTTGTTATGTCTTGTTTAGAAGCAAGTAGTGAAGCTTTTTGAATCAATTAGCTTAAAAAAGTAAAAAGTCAAACTAGCCTATTTTTCTGACCCAGTAGCTCTGATCTTCTTAACATATACAATATACTGCATGTATATATGTGTGTCTCCATCCTGCTTTCGGTTTCACAAGTCATTCTCAAAAAGAGTCAATTCACTAATCTCTGTCACTGAAAACTAAGAGTCAACTGCAAATCTTTGGTCAATTCCACACACTGAAAAAGATTTGCCTCGTGTCCACACACAGCCAGAGAAATGAATTTAGCATTGGATAGTTTTCGTGAATTTGAGCAAATCATGGCTTAAAATACAGACACACAGTTGCAAAAAGTGTGGTAAGTGATTAAAAAAAGTGATAAGCACTAAAGGATGTATGTAATACCATAATACCTTCAATTCAATTATCAAAATTTCAGAAAATCAGAATTAAAAATTAAAATTAAAATAAGAATGATATACTACCATGCACATGTGCACACATCACTTCATGAGTCTCACAGCACAACTCTGGTCTTGAGTGAAATCAGAGCGAATCTTACAATCACCATTTCATTATTACGGACTTTGGTGAAAAAATGTGCTCACTAGGTGGAAATTTCGCCATTATTTTGTGTTTAAATCAGAAATAGGGAAACAACATCACAGTACAGTGCTGTATCAGTGCTGCCTTCCAGCTGAGAAAATGCTGTCATCATCCACATATTTGCTATTGAGGTAATCCAAAAGTAACTGACGGTAATCAGTTACATTACTTTAATTTCATGGTAATTAGATCAGGTTACTGACACTGAAAGCAGAAGGGGTCAGGATCACTGGTATCTCAAAGGTAGCATATGTAGCTCGACCAACAGAAATAAAGGGGGGGTGGGGACGAGACAGCCAGTCATTCATCTTCAGTGGTCACATTTGGAGCCTATCATGAGAATACAAGTCATGAGGTGGGACTACAAGCTGGATGGGACAGTCCGTCATGTCACAGGGCTCCATACACACACACACACACACACACCTAGGGGGAATTAAGTGTAGGCAGTCCACCTACCTGCATGCTTTTGGGATGTGAGTGGACGCAAAGAATCCAGAAGAAACTCACACAAACATGGGAATAAATGCACAGAAATTCCACACAAACACTAAGCCAAGTTCTTGATTGAACCAGGGCCCTGGAGTGTGTTTTTATACTTAGTATATTAATTGCAATACATGGCAGTGGAGACGAGTGGAAAATGTACAGTAAATACACAGGACAGTGTAGACAGAACAGGCATAAACAATTACGTGTAAAATGATTACCCGGTAATGCAATGCAATAAAGTGTAGCAGCAAGATCTGTAGCAACTGTCCTGTAGTAGCATAATAGCATTAGCTATGAAATAATGCTGTAATTATAAAGTGAAAGTGTACAAACATGGCTATATGATGGTTGGTGTTTCTCCTCCTCAGCAAGCCATACCCACTTAGTAAGGGTACTGATTAGTCCTGGTGAATGTTGGTAACAGTCTTGATTAATCCTGGCAAGTGTTGGGAAATGTCTTGATTAGTTCAGGTTAGTGTTGGGGGTCTTGATTAGTCCAGGTGAGTGTCAGGAAGGGTCTTGATTAGTCCAGCTGAGTGTTGGCAAGAATCTTGATTAGTCCTGGTGGGTATTTTGAAGGATCTTGATTTGTCTAGGTGAGTGTTGGGAATGGTACTAATTAGTCATGGTGGCTGATAGAAAGGGTATTGATTAGTCCAGGTGAGTGTTGGTAAGGGTCTTGATTAGTCCAGCTGAGTGTTGTGAAGGGTCTTGATTAGTCCAGCTGAGTGTTGGCAAGAATCTTGATTCGTCCTGGTGGGTATTTTGAAGGATCTTGATTAGTCTAGGTGAGTGTTGGGATGGGTATTGATTTAGTCCAGGTGAGTGTTGGGAATGGTACTAATTAGTCATGGTGGCTATTAGAAAGGGTATTGATTAGTGCAGGTAAGTGATAGGAAGGATCTTTATAAGTCCAAGTGGGTATTGAAAAGCAGCACCATGTAGCATAGTTTACATCAGGGACAAATCTGTTATGGAGTCTGGTGGTTGTGGCACAGATGCTGTGGTACTTTCTGCCAAATGGAGATGTTATCCACAGTGCTGGTGGCCTTGAGAATGCAGTGCTTGGTGTATGAAGTGCCAGTGGTCACAAGAGAGACCTGAGTGATTTTCTCAGCTGTTCTCAGAGTCTGCTATAGGGTCTTGCATCTGAGAGGATTCTATTCTCATTCTCTGGATGAGTTAGAAACACCATGTTCTTTCATCACAATTCCTTCTCAAGTCAACAATAGTCTTCTTTTTGTCTGTTGAGAAATATTGTTCTCTTGGCACCAGTCTGCAAGCTGCTCCACCTCCTCCCTGCATGCTGACTTGTCATTGTTGCTGATTAGGCCCACTACTACTGTACTATCATCAGCAAACTTGATGTGATTTTAGTTGTGCTCTGTGGCACAGTCATGAGTCAGCACATTCCATTTAGCCTTGTCCAATTATCATTTCCATTTTCAAGCTGAATGCTGTAAGTTACAGAGGCAATGAGATGTCATATGGGGACACCAGCATGTGAATGAAGCCACGCCCTAAAAGGGCAACAAACTTATTCCTATTCATACCACCAGAGAGAGTAGAGCACTTCCATAACTCTATCATTCATAATTCAATTTGCAATCTGGTTCAAAGCAAACAAGACCAGGGCAGGATTTGAGAGATAAATCCATGTACCTTATTCTACATGATCTACTGGACAACTACAGCTCCAAACCTACATTCAGACCAGTAATATATTGTATATATATTGTTCAATAAGTTTGTATTGATGTGTTTGTTCTGATACATAGTTTCATACTATGAAATGTTCAATACAACACAATGGACAGAAACAATACACAGGACAATAATATTGATGAAATGAAAGAAAGAAAGATTATTATTATTATTATTATTATTATTATTATTGTTGTTGCTCATATTAATATCATAAAGTTTCCATTGAGATCCCACACTGCTTTCTGAAGCACGCTGTAGGGAAGAGATTTGAACAGTATTCTGAATGCGATTTTATCCCAGCAATGTCATCCCATAAAAATGAAAAAGCTGCTGAGTTTATAGTCCAACAGTTATTCTAAAAAATAAAAGACCCCTGCTTACTTTATAGTTGTTATTAGGAGTTCCAAGATTAAGATCACAAATATACAAGTTATCTTTTAAGAAGGTGTTGTAAAACATTTTTTCTTCTGTGCAAGCTATTTCACTATCTGTCACATCAACGTGTACAAAAGAATGAAAAAATCTAATCAAAATGTAAATTGCGGTGAATCAGGAGCATATTTCAGGAACGCTGGGTGTGAGGTGGGAATACATAATGCTAGTGCCACACACATTCTGACACTTATTGGCTGTGTTTCCGTTAATCTGCTTAATACTCTATTTGAAATTGTGAACAAAAAATGAGTAATGGAAATGTGTAAATTTAAAAAAAAAAAACTCAAACAGGGCAAAAAAGATTTTACGCTTGCATTGGGTGATTTTTCGTACAATTTGATAATGCAATATTTGGCAAAGTTGAGATGGAAACATTTTTGCATTTATGTGACATGACATGACGTGAAGAGCAAATAGAAATGCTACCTTCCTGAAAAAAGAGTGCTCTGTAAGAGCTATCGTGAGAGGAGAAAACACAGCGTTAATAGCATAACATGACTCAATGGAAATACAGACCATTCACAAGTGTATTTTGTCAAAATATTTAAAATATCACTTCTATTTTGTGTAAAACTGTAATGGAAACCCAGCCAGTCACACCTATGGAAAATACTGTATATCTTGTCTAACTCACCTACTTGCATGTATTTGGCATGTCTGGAGAAAACCAGAGAGTCCTGACAATGGAGGAAACCCACATCTTAGATATTTGTCTCGGCTAAATTCTTAAAATATCACTCTCATTTATTAATACCGTGATGTTTATACAATTTCAAATTTCTGGGAAAAAAAAAATCATTCTACTATGATTTCTTGTCTAAACAATTGTACTGGGATCTATTGGAGTGGAAAAATTTAATTTGGTTTAGGTTGAAAAAAATAAAGAGTTATGTAAATTTAGATGATGAATATTTTATGATATTATTATTATTATTACTATTATTATTATTATTAGTAGTAGTACTAGTAGTAGTAGTCTTTGATCTTTCTTTTTGATACTGAAAAGGTTTTTTTTTCTCCACAATGGCAACTCTTTTGATTTACACTGCACCTTACATGTCTTGCAAAATGATTTCTGGTCTCTTGGCAACATGTTATTTCCCACACAAAAAAAAAAAACCTAATGTTTTAACTGATTTAACAGAAAAAGGAAAAGGGTTATAACAGAGCAAATTATACTCACATAAAAAACCCAGTGGAATTCCCATTTAATCACAGTGTGACAGGACCCCAGACAGACATGCTCTGAATCATCAGACGTCATTATCAGAATCAGTCACTAGGCAGCCTGACTGTCTGTGCTTTTTTTTATACAAGATGCTTTACAGCATGTAGTGGATTCCGATTAATGACAGCGCCCATGCTTGGCCTCAGCATGTGGAAGATTTTCCTTGTAAGTAGCCAGCCTCATGTATGTGGGATGAAAATACTCTCTTTAATAATCTCTTTAATAGGGTTACAGTAGAATTAGTCATAGTTTAAGGTCGACGTCAGAACACAAGAAGACCTGGTTAACTAGGTAAATATTAAATCTTCAAGGACCAAACACAAGATAACAATGTCAAAAAAAAAAACAAGGTCTATAAACAAGACAGGCATAGATGTGACAGCACCCAGTGATGAATTATATGTACAGGAAGTGATACAACAAGCAGCAGAAATCCAGACAGTGAAAGAAAGAAGATCTCGAGGTTAAAACTGAGGCAGAGTCATTAATGACAGGAACACTTGAGGTTGTGATTCCTGACCTTTAAGCTGAAGAGAAAATATCAATCTCAGTTCAGAATCCTAGCAAAAATAAAGACATTTATTAAGAAATAAATACAGAAACATTCACAGTGGCAAAATATTCTGCAAGTGTAAGCAACATAACTCACAATCTCCATTGTGCAAAAGACAATAGGAATGCAATTAAAGTAAAGCTAATAATAAATACCAAAAAAAAGAAAGAAATATGCTAGAACAGCCAAAAAGAAATTACAGACTCTTGGAAACAAGCAAGTCTAAAGGCGCAAACCTTTAAACTCGTATTTAGAGTATGAAAGTAAACGTACAAGAAAATAATCACAAATGAGACAGAGGTCTAGGTCTCAATGTCTGATATGAAACTAATCTCCTTTCATTTCGGAACATAATACATAAAGCTAGCTAACAACAGTGAATAGCTCTCGCTATACAAACTAGCTTGCATGCTAATAATTAACTGTGAGGAGTCTTATACAGTATATTGTTAAAGGTGCACTATGTAGGATCTACTGCCATCTGGTGGTGAGGTTGCATATTTGCAACCAACTGAATGCTGTTCCAGTTGTGCATTAGTAGGTACGGTGACCATCGGGTGGCCACAGCATACAATCCAAGTGCTTCCAAAATGATGTCATCATTTATCACTGCATATTGAGTAGCTGGTAAACTGATGAGGTTACTTTAAATAGATATTTAGAAATTGTGTTTAATTGTTTAGCCTGTAAAAATATAGGTCATAGCATCCATGTAAGATGTCATGGTGTGTTCCATGTTGTTGCAGGGTTGTCCTGCTAATTAGTAATATTGCTACTTGTTCTGTGTTGGGATAGAATTTCTTTGCCAACGTTTGAAGGATACATTCATTTTTTCTCCATTTTAAGAGTCAAATTTTGAGTAGACCATCTGGCAGCGTTACCAAGGTCAGAGATAGAGAGGGAGATGGAGAGGATGAGAGGGAGAGAGTGAGGGGGGGGGGGTGGAGAGGTCAGAGCCAGGTGAAGGAGGGGAGCTAACTGAGCTGCTGCTGCCCGAGAAGAAAAGGAAAGAGTGGAAGCATTCCAAAGGGAGCAAAGATAAGCAACAGAGGTTTGGTTTGTATATCAGCCTGCATGATATGAACAACACCAACAGAACAGAAAATGGTGTTCACACAGCAGCTCTGTGCTTTACCTGTAACAGTGTTACTGTAGTCTGGAGTTTGCTATGTTATCGAGGTGTAACATGTAAGAGGACTCATGCTCCTTTATTGTTTCTTGTGTTAAATAATAAGTTTTCATATTTACAAAGTTTGGGTTCTCAAATATGTTACCCAGCAAACACTGATGCCTTTCCATTCTTCTTCATCATCCTTCCAGGTTCACTCTGCCACTTGTAAAAAGCAAAACGCGGAAGGCGCTCTCTAGAGGTTTGTCCGTTCCGGACTAACGTAGCAACATGACGGTGCAACATGGTCCATTAGACGTGGACCCGCTCCCTATGTACATAGAAACAGCTCATTCTAAGCTTACAAAAACACAACAATTTGTACGTACAGGTAATTATACACTAATGAAAACATACCATAGATACCATTTCCCCCACCAAATGATTACCCTGTGCTCTGCAATCTGCATACCGTACATGCTTTTTTAGTAATGTATGTTTTTAAACCATTAGCAGTAACAACACACGTTATTCTACAATTCAGTATCATGCTGTGTTTTATTACTGTACAGTGCATCACCTACACAGATTATATATTGCAAGTGGCATTTATATTAGTGGAAGAAATCTATGGTCTACTGAGCACTCTTATCTTCATCAGTGCTGCACATGAGCAGACTGAGTGGGGTATAATGGCTGCACTGAAATGGTTTTACAGGCCAGTGAGCCAGGATTTGTTTAAGAACTGATGAACAGTAATGTAGGCACAAGCTTATTGTCAGTGTAATTACAGCTTCGATTTTACAGTGCATATTATGAAGGGAAGAAAATGAGGAATTCTTGCGAATAGAATAAAGGTGCAGTTTGTAATGTTTCTGCAGAACAGAGCCGGGGTGGCGGGGGCTCAGGGGTCAGCTGGGGCTAATTGGAATTGACCATTCACACACTCTGGGAGAAAAGAGGGTTAGGAGTTGATCTGCAGGTAGCATAAAGTGGTTCAAAAACCATTATGACAAAGGAAAAATCCACTCAAAATGTCTCGGTGTCCATGATTTATTCTGTAGTAAACTTCAGTAGTGAGTTGCATTTTTATTAGTTTAAACTTCTTTCATCGACCACATGCTGATTGTAGTGCAGTGGGATTTAGCCCATGCTTCATTTCTACCTAAAGAGGGCAATCCAGTGGCTCTTTAGTCCATTAATCCGTCTAATCCGCTCATCTCCTCATCTGTACACTCCATTCAAACTAGTCAATTTCCAAACCTTCATCGTTTATGCTTCATTGAGCTCTTCATCATGTAGAATGCTCACTAGCCAAGGCAAGTCTGTGCCTTAACTCAGGGTAACTGCATCGTATAGAAGCATTGCATTCTGGGATTTTGAGTTCAGCATTTGAATCTCGCTTCTGCACTGGATTTCTCATTAATATGATTGGAAAATGATGAGAGACAAAAGAAGCTCTTTTGTGTTTTTAGGTGCCAAGAATAAAACTTAACTGTTATCATTTATTTAAGATCTGTTAACGTGTTCCTCCTGTTAAACACCACTATAGCTACACTAACAATAACAATGTCCTCCTGCGACATCAGAGCAGCAGACAACCACCAACATCCCACATAATTTACCAAAAATTAGCACTGAAATCATGACATACGTCAGAGATATTTCAAAATCAACATATACTGTATATTGTGTTTCAGGGTGCCTTTTAAAAACACACGGCACCAAAAAAATGAAAGAATGTACTGAATGAAAATACAGGATTCAATTGTACATCCGTGACATTAAAGATAAAATCTGGTGCACTGGAAAGACTGCGGTTCATTATATAGTGGAATTTTATCTTTCCCTCTTTGTTTTCTCTTGAACAATATGTCAAACATGATCAAACTTCAGACAGGGCAGAGAACAAATTGTAATCAAATGCATTTCAAAAGAAATTCGGATTAAATTTTCAGATTGCTGGTGATTTAATATTTATGGTGAATATGAAAGAAATACGAATATGAAATATGACGTGGACTACTTTATGGGATTTGGATACAAGAGAGCTCAAATGGGTGCTGAAAGAGACAGTTTTCTTCACTTTGAGATCATTTGCGTTTAGACTTTTTGATTTTTAACCCAAAACCATGAAAATTTTATCTAATGCATTTTCTACTTCATGCACTTTTTAGATGATCACTTAATGATTCAGCATCAGTAATCTTCACTTCTAAATCATTATGTTCAGCTAGATCTAACAATGTACTTTTTAAATATGGTCAGTGGTTATTTGTTCTTTCCAATGAGAAGTTTAATCATTTTCGAATGGTTTGTATATTACAAATGGTGAATAAATTTGTCAAATGTACAAGAAGCTATGTACTTTTTATTGCACAAGAGTTCATCTTCAATACCATGGATTCTTAATTTTTAATAGTAAGGTGCAATTATACATTAAGAGTGTACAAGCAATATGGCTAACATCTGAATATGACATCCGAGGGCTCTAAACATTACTACATCATCCTTTAATGATCCTTTAACGTTGAGAATAAATGTTTAATATTCAAATCCAATCTACAGCTCAGGATGGATGTCAAAACCGGCAAAGATCAAACACAGGAATATACGATCGGTCCAGACTAAATGATAAATCAAGATAGCTGTTACACGAGGCAAGAATCAACAACAACAAACAACGGAAATAGAAATCACAACACGTAAAGCTCTGCGTGCAATATAAACAGCATTTGCTGAGTTGTTGGCAAGACTTCGGAAGGATGTGTTACATATGTAAAATGGCATTGTTGCATTACACAATGAGTCATCAACTAACTAACATTTACAAACAGAGATCAATATGAACTGCAAGCCATTTCCTAAAGGAATATATATATATAAAGGGGAATAAGGATGCTTTAGACCGCTATACACACCATCCTATTCATAACAGCAAATATTTCCCACTTTTCTACCAAGAAAGTAATTGTAAGAATCCATATTGCAATACTCTTGGTTTCTCTTGTGGTGTAAGCACATGCCATATCAAAATGGTAATGATGCATGCTAGTAGATAGACATTTTTTACATAGCAGACTCAATAATTTAAGCCACTCAAGCCAGTCATTTTGTCTTGATAGCTTGACATTTAAAAACGGTGCTGCAGGAAATGTTTTGTTATATAGATAGACCATTGAAACGGTCTGGAGCAAGGGTCTTTTTTCTTATCCGCAGAGGACCAGTGTGGCTGCAGGCTTTCACTTGTTTAATCAGTTCATCTTATTCTCCAATCAACTATCAACAGTGTCTCCAGTTTGGCTGGAATGAAAGCCTGAAGCCATAGCAGCCCTTTGCGGATAAGACTGCACATTCAGTGACGCTATCGTTACGTACATTTAGCCTAACAAACGCTAACAGAAAAACAATTAGGCTTTGTTAACACACAACATTAGCTAACAGAATCCAACACTCCTGAGAGGTAGTTAGCAAGTAACAGACAATATGGCAGACGAAGACGTAATGCTGCCTTCACATGCTTGAGATTACAGGTTAAAGTTGGAAACTCGTATTTACTGTCATTCTGAGAGCATGTGAAGGCAGCATAATTTTCCCCATTTTACTGAAACTAGCAAGGGAATGAATTCTAGGAAGTTGTTAGCCTCAAATGCTTGCACAATGTTGCATTCCCTCAACACTACAAGTTTTAATCCGACCATTTATATTTGTGACAAGAAGACAGAAAGTCTTTTTCAGTGATTTTCAAGAGATCTGCCAAGCTGCAGGGTTCTGGTAAACCCTGTAAGTAAGAGTTGGTTGCAAATCACATGTAAAATGAAGTTTGCAAATAACAAAGCATTCAGTAAACAATATTTTAGCTAACAAACCATTAGGAAATCTAAAGGAAATCTAAAAGAAAATGTGCCCTGTACTAGCCCTGGTCTGTCATTTGTAAGCAGGACGTAGTACATGATGGAGGAAAAGTGGTTAGTTTTGGAGGTGAAATGTTTTGAGTGGATGTGGCACTATGAGCTTGATCAGAAAATCGAGTCTTATGTAAAACTGTTGAAAAAAACCTTTTTTACAGAATGCATGACTTAGATCAGTTGCATAAGAGGTTCATAAAAGTATTTTAATAAGAATTTATCTGTAATAACTTCCTGCTGGTTGAAATTCTGCCGGCAGATTATGTGCGAGTTCAAATCCCAGAATTATCCGGTATTTTACGAAAGGCCCGAATCCCTCAAATGCTCAGCGGTGTGCTTAGATTATATTCAGCTTCACTTGCATGTCCTTCTGGATGAACGCGTCTACCAAATGAGTAAATGAAATGCATTGCTGTAGGGTCACGGAATCATTACAGATTCCACCTGACAGCTCAGATGGGATTTTTTTTTCAAAGAAAACGGAGAGCTTAGAGAATACGACTGGGATGTAAAAAGATTATAAGGCCTAGGTACTCACCTGCTGGAAAGAGACAGGGGATTTGGTCTCCTCTCGCATCTGAGAGCTGACCAGCTGCAGGTGCTCATAGAAATAATTCATGAGGCTGAAAAGAACGATAATAATCACTTAAGGCACAGCATTTGAGAAGAGGGTTGCCGAAAAGCCTGCAATGTAATGTAGCACCTGAGACTTACCAAGCATCACTGCAGCTACAATTGCTCCGATGAGACCAAATACCAATTGGCCATTCATGAAATCATGATATTTAGTGTAAAAAATGGAAACGAATACCCTCTGCAGTCCAGGAGCTCTTGTGATGATTGAAGGCATCATGAATATTTTAGCCCGAAGCCTGAGGTTAAAGCTTGGCCATAGATAATCATTCAGCAGGATAATGAACCAAAACCTACTAAATCAGCACAGAAATGACTGCAAAAGTAAAGTTTTCCAGGGACGATCTCAGTCTCTGGACATCCACAATATGAAAGAGATTGAAATGTTTTGAGTAGTGGAGAGTCTAAGATCTTCTACACGCATCTCTAACCTTGTTAGATATTACAAGACCCATATATTAACCGTGTGGTGCCAAACATTTTGCAATCTGTCTTTGGCTGAAATATATAAACCGGATTGTATAAACTCCTGTGTTATTCAATTATCTATATTCATTTATTTATGCTCATTTTAATGAAGGGTGTCAATAATTCTGATGTTAACCATAGTATACAGTGAAATAATTCAAACCTCAAGTTCAACACTGATATTTTGAATTGCCATAGTATAGCTGAGACTATAACATGCACCAAAGTCTACTAAAGTTTTCCCCAGATGGCTCACCGAACATTTGAAACTTTATACAGACAGTAACTCAAGGTCAGGTAAAGTGAAGTTGTTAGTGTCGTTGCCTTGGCGATGAATCTGCGGGTGGAGCTCCTGAAGGACAACTGAGGGGTAATTTGTCTTTTTTGGCTGTTCAAATTCAAATATCAACAATCTTTCTCCAGAATCGATGACTGCACCTTTAACCCTCATTTCAAGCTTCAATTTTATAAAAATCTATTGTCAGATAATTTCGATTATTTCTAACAACAAATGCTTAAAAATATTAAAATGATCTGCCAATAGAAAAGTGTGTATGTGTCGATTTTTTCATATAGGTTAAACTGAAGGAAAGGTTTGCAACCGTTTTGGTAACTTTGCTAATTTTTCTCACACTCACATACAGTAGGTGTGTTGATTAATGCTGTAAATTACCAAGCGTGTTCACGATACAGATTATTTACATTCAGTGATGTTGAAAAATTCCATAAAATCAAAGCAGTGATGAGTAAACTATTGCACATGACCATATTTACACAATCTGAGTAGCAGACACTATACACTACCAGTCAACAGTTTGGACACGCCTTCTAATTCAATGTTTTTCTTTATTGTTATGACTTTAAAAGAGACTGGATAATGATGGACTGT
>JAQQZR010000941.1:0-12497 GCA_030068235.1 Notoglanidium macrostoma | reverse complement strand
TTGGTTTTGTGTTTGGTTGTGCACTATTTCCATTTATCACACGTTTAAAGGTATCCACATACCTCTAGACATAACAATATCCAAAAAGTTTTTGTTTGGATAACTGCTATACTATAAATAAAGTTGATGTTTCATACTTTGTGCACCTTTGGGCCACTCTGATCACTCTGCTGGTCAACTCAACCTGATAAATACATAAACCATTTCCGAGTTGGTCATAACTTCAGTAAAAAAATGGCCTAATAAACCTATAGAGATGCTGCAGGTTTGTTTTGACAAACCAGATGATAATATATAGTCTTGTATTTCTTATTTCTTATGTTATTGAATGATCAATATGTTAAAAGTGTGTTTATTACATCCCAGCTTTTCTGTTTAAACTATTCAATTTTATGCTCGAAGTTAAAAATGTTCACTATGAGCAGCTTTTTGCAGCATCCAAATCTGATATGAAAAAGATTTGTAGGTTCAGTATGAGTTTCTCTAAAGGAGTCATAAATCTGTTGCACACAGATGCAGGGGGGTGCTGCTGAGGTAAATACAGAGTTGATCGACGACCCTCATTAATATACGAGTCACAAGCTTTGAGAAATGGCTTTTAATACCTCCTGTCATGTTGGTTAATCTGTCTGAGTAAAAGGCTTTTCAGTCAACTTTTTTGCACTAATAGAAGTTAAATTGATGCTTTAGCATGGAGAAAGTTACTGATGTAACATTTTAGAGAACACATTACAAATGAACTTATTTCCTTTTTTTAGCATGTAATGGCGAGTGAGGTTAATGCTGCTCTGTGGCGCAGACACGTCGTGCTTCAGCTGATTACAGCAGCATATTAAAGACAGCAGGGAGAAGAAGAACGAGGGAGCTGCTGTGAAATCCAGCCTCATAAATATACCACCACATCCAAACACCGGTAGGATTTAAATGAATAATATCTTCACTCTCACTCCTCATTGTGTTTCCTTATTATTAGAGATAAAGCTGGGGCTGCTTAATTAAATATAGTCTATTCATATCATATTACTGTGAATGAGGATTGAGGATGTATGCAATAAAACTGGATATATTATATTGAAAGTTGACATTAATATGATCTTTATATGTGGATGTTCAGATCTCCTCTAGATCAGCAAATTACGATTAACTCTTGCTTAATTGTCAGCTTCGTGTGTGCTCAGTAAGACTCTTACTTTTTTCTGCACTTTGAGTAAACAAGTATGTAGCATCAGTGCCTTTATGGACACACATTTCATGAATGGAAAGAGGCTTGAGATAGGAGTTTTTTCCGAGTTTGTATAAAATATAAATACAAAATAGTAATAAAAATGTTCCAGCAAGTATTATGAGAACTCAAGGTGTGAGTCTGACATTGTTTATGTCATTTTTATCCTTTATCCTGACCCTACATGTACGCTGTTTGTCCTACAATTGAGAGATATTAAAGGTTTCTGTTAATGCTATGTTTGGACATCAAGGTGAAAAAAGAAAATCTTATGACCAAATAAACAAAATAATGGAATACATTTACGAATACTGATATACTGCATGTTCATGATTTGTATAGATCAATTTTTGAATGAGTAAATAATGAAACATATGCTGTTTTAGAAAAATAGACCATAAGGACTAGTAGAGCAGGAAAACGTAATAAAACAACCTGAACTTTTGAACTGCTCCTCAGTCTCCCCAGTACTCCCAAGCTGGAGTTATGAGAATCCGTTGTGTCTCTCGCTGCTCTGATGGTCTATTGATTTTTCTCTGCACCAAGTTTATTGCAGGATTTTTTCATTGAGATAATACGGTCGTGATATCATCTGAAATCTCCATCGAGTGCCAAGGGCCCTAATCCTTATCTCCCCTAGCAGGCAAGCTGACTTCAACTACACTCAGGGGGTCGTTCCTGTGACCTGGTGAATGTCTTCACACATACACTCTCTACAGCTTCACACACTAGCACAACAAGAAATAACCATACAGTTAAAACAGCGAGACTCCATTCATCTATCCATTCATTGTCTATACCGTTTATCCATTAAGGGTATGCCGGTGAGCTGGGGCCAATCCCAGCTGAATTAGGGTGAGAAGCGGGGTATACCCTGGGCAGGTCGTTATTCAATCACAGGGCTAACACAGACAAAAACAGCCACTCAGGCACAGGCACGGTGAGAACATGCAAGCTCCATACAGAAACGCTCCAGTCAGCTGCCGGGTTCCTTCTTGTTGTGAGGCAACAGTGCTAACCACTGCACCACCGCGCCACCATACAGTGAGACTCCTGTTCTGTATAGCTGCTTCAAAGCTTCGCTGGTGTTGTTTCTGTGTGAAAATGATGCTATGCTGAACTGAAAAGTTTATGCTCTTACAAGAGTCAAAACAGACTCTCCAGTTACATTCAGATGAATATTTCTACACAGGAGTGAAAAATGGAACCTGAATCATCCATAATTGGCATGTTCAGCGCGTGAGAGGGAGAGAAAATGAATATTTCATATCTGAACTTTCAGTGTTTCACAAAAGACATGGACAGCTCGACGCCTTGTGTTGTGGATGATCTCGAATTGAAGATCACAAAGCTGAACAATATTTCCATCACAGAAGACACCATTATACTCTTATAACTTCTTATTGCATAGGCTGTGCTGTGTTGAAGTGCATGCTGAACAGGATAGTAGATGAGCCCCCTTTTGCTTCCTAATCCACTAAAAAGACAAAAAAAAAGACAATTTATGTCTTTACTGTTCCACACTGTTCACACCTGAGTGAGAAGTCATTATATAAGGAATAAAACATTTGGGATATGCTGTTTCTAAAAAATCAGAAACTCAGTAACACTGAGTCACATGTAAGGAGACGGGTCGATCTTCAGACTCAGATGTTTATTGTACATTTGAAGAATCTTCAGATCAGAGTTTCTATTCTATAATGCGTCTATTTTGCATTCTTTTCACATTTAATACAACAATTCTCAGTACAAATGATATTATTAAAAACAACTTTAGCAAAAAGTAGAATCTTAGAAATATTTATAAGAATTTCAGAGTTTCAGTATTTGGTACATACCCTTTTTGCTTTAATGACAGTGTGCACTCGAGCTGGCACACGTTTGTGCAAAACCTTATGATCCATTGTCGGAACACGTGCTTTAGTAGAAGAGATTAGATGGGAAAATCTGCCCGTTTGTACAACGTAGCTAACGTGGTCAATATTACACATTCACTAACATTTCAATAAGAGCCTAGAATAGTGAGGAATCATTAATATGAAATATTCAATATATTGAACATTTACTTTTTGTTTTAAAACAATTTAAATACTAAACCTTCAGTTTATTTTCAGTTTTAAAAGAAAAAATAATTGATAAAATCCCGTATTTTCAATGCGGTCTCAGACTTTCAGGCCTCATGTATAGCTTTAGAAAGGTTTCATTGGTTCAAACCTACAGATGCAACAGGCAGAGTATATACAGGAGAAAAGGGAGGGAGAGGATAAGGGACAATAGAGATTTTTAAAAAAGGAGGAAGGAACCTGATGCCACCTGTGTCTGGGAATGCTATCACCTCCAACCTTGTGTTCAATCAGTGGAAAGTGAAGTTACTGGTACAACCCTGTAGTTGATTTTTTTTCCAATTGAAGCATGACTGAAAGTGTTTTCATCCTTTTAATCCACAACAATTTGCTAATAATTACATTTTTATTATCCTTTTATAGTTACATATAATGTCTGCAAAACATCTGTAGAACAGGTTAGCTCCTGTTATCACTTATGTTACAGCAACAATAAAGTCGTTCACCTGCTCTTTTTTACTATCTCAAAGTTAATAAGACAAAAATGCAGCAAGTTGCATTCTCTGTCCAGAAGACTTTCCCATGTTAGAAAACCTAAAAAATTACAGCTTTACCATAGCTACCTAAAGTGCTGTAAATAATAAAGAGATTTATTTTTATCACCTGGTCCAGGCAGCGGTGATTCATGCTCACTGATCTGGGAAAAGTCGAGTATTTTTGCACTTCAGCTACTCCTCTATGCTATGATTTGAAGTGATTTGAAGCATCACAGATCCTGCATCACATAGGGGTTATGTGTAATTGATTTCATCCATCCATCAGTTTGCATGTCAGAATGTCTTTATTTTATTTACTCATATCAAAACTGTATTAATATGATACATTCAAAATGACACCTTCAGATTAAACATTTGCACATCAAATACATGCAGATACACATTTGAGATTTGTGGCCATCTCTCTGCTCATAAATATTCATGGCAGGTTGGACTTTGGAGGGTTTTGACTGCTTGAGTGGCAGCTTAGATCCTCTGATAGCATCAACAGCAAAAGTCAAGGAGAAGGAGTATCAATACATATGCTAACACACACATACACATACAGAGTAAATCCTCTGTTGCTTGGTTTACTTGAAAATAATAAACAAATAAATGAATGAACAAATAATTAAATAAATAAATAAATAAAAATCACCTACATTTAGTCCCTGATGTCCCCACAAGGAAAGGAATATTTGATCATTTTGACCTTGGTCATTATAAGGAAAACTACCTTTATTAAAAAAGAAAAAGAAAAATTTATTTATTTAGTAATAAATAAACATGAAACATGTAATTGAAATGTTGTAAATGAAACATCCTGGCAACCTGGAGGTTAAGGTTGTAAAGAAGCATTGCCACCTTTTTGAGATGGAAAACAAATTCTCTGATTTTACTTATTTAAATTGAACTGCAGGAGACAGTAAAGGCTCTAGATCAGGGGGTGTCAAACATATGAAGGTTTAATTTGGCCCACCAAATAAATGTAGAGCCTTTGTTTTTTTTTTTAAAGTAAAAATCGTCTGTGGACCCTGAACTAAAAGAACTATAAAAAATAAAAAAAACAAACAACTCTCTGTTATTCCACTAGGGAGCAAATTAGAGTAAAAAATTTCATTCCATTTAGAAAGTTGAAAATTTAATGCTGTAACCAATAACTAATTAAGGGGTTTCACACTAGTAGGGAGCAAATACTTTGGAACTGCGATCATTAATAAATTTCAAATAAATGCGATCAAATAAATTTTTAATTTTTAATAATTTTGCAAAGCATATTTCATTTTCTCCACTTTAACATTATTATTAGTTCCCAGTTCAAGGCAGGGGGTCTGAATCTGTGCATTTAGAATGTACCATTCAAATAGATGCATTTAAATGAACAGCAGTTGATGATGTTTTATTAGTTTGCTAAACGGATTTTATTTTGCTCCAGCCCAATTGACACTGGACCAAGTGTAATGTGTCCTGTTTATGTAAAATGAATGTGACACCCCTGAAATAGTAAAAGTTTGGCATATCAGTGCTGTTAACTGTTTACAATTAACCTGTTGAAGGAAAAGTTGCATGACAGAAAGAAAGAGAGAGTGAACAGAGATTGTGTGAATTGGTGTCAATTATTTTCCTATAGCATATCCAAAAAATGTTTAATCTTTTGAAATGACACTTTTGGAACATCCAAGAAACTAGTTATCGCTTATGTTGTTCTCTTGCAATTTTAACAGACTTCGCTGATCTCCACCACATATGTCCCTGTGAATGATCTGTTTACAAATTAAACAAGGTCAATTTAGTTTGAAACATTACAAAGCTAAACACTACAAGACCTAGATTTAGCTTAGTTAATTAAGCGCTGAGTGAGTTTCCTTTATAAGGCTGTGTTATATGGTAACAGTCAATGTGTTATTCTCTCTGTCGCTCTCTCTCTGGATGAATGATTATGCCTGTTAATTTCACACTGAGGTCTTTCGTGCTCTTTCAGTCTCAGAACAATTGACTGAATTCATGAGAGAACTCACTACTCAAAGAAGGCATACTTGTAGATCTGGCCATGTTTTTTTTGCTTTAATACTTCACAGACTCTTGACTTATTTATCTGTACTGGAGCTGGAGTTTGATGATATGCATTAAATTATATGTAAAATATGCTGCCTGTGCCTCTATAACAGACTTATGTACAGCTTGTAAATTGATTTTTTTCAAGGGCAAGGTTGAACTGAAGTACTATCCAATCTCACTTTAATGAAATGAAGATCCCATTTAATCACATGCAGCGCTACTGAAAGCAGTTTATTCAGTTGCCTCCTGACCTTGTTTTTTTTTTTGTTTTGTTTTTTTTTTAGCAAGTTTAAAAAACTTGTAATACATGTGTAGGAAAAAGGGGAAAACTTGAAATGTATGGTGTGCTGAAATATTTCCACTCATTATTGCTTACCAAGCAAATGTCTCATAAATGAGAACCGAGATTCTCACCTTTCCCCCGGAATAATGACGAGTATTTTCATACTGATATACGAAAAGCCTCCCCAAGAGTAACTATGACAAAGGTTTTTACCACTCCTAGCTACACAAAATCAATGAATTAACTAGCTTTGCTAGCTTTGTAGATGAGAATTATTATGATCAGTAATGCATATGGAAAAAGACTGTTGTAACTGGTGATCAGAAGGTATTTTGCCTTAGCTGTAACTTTGGAAAAAGAAAATCAAGAGAACTTAACTGCTTGTGTGACTGCAGCTACATTTAAAGTGAGACAGTATATTATGTACAATTGAATGTCGCCATAATAGACGTGCTAGTTAGTTACACTGCAATGTTGGACTATTTACAATGAAATAATTTCAATAGAATTTTTTTCATTAGCATTTTGTCCTCCAAGTTTGTTTTCCTCGCTTACCGCCAACACAGCACTCAACATCACTTTTTTTTTTTCAATCTAATTTAAAGCTCTGTTGTGACTATAAAAGTAATTCTATTTTCCCACAGAATTACATCTGAGGAAAGCTTTCTCTTCTAACATTCCAGTTTGAAATTAATAACTAATCAAACTTTACTCATTTTTAAAAATTTTTGAATGTTAACATAGTAAATATGCCTCGTTTTAATCACTTAATATAAGCAAATCTTCCTGTGCAGTTTGGATTAGTTAGTTAGTTATTACTCGTTAGTGTATCCTGGCTATATTTATCAGTCATTCATCATTTATCAGCTAAACAAATACAGTTTTTAACCTGAGAACTATAATGTTTTATATTTGGATCTCTATTTCTTCACAAGAGTCTAACGTGTTTAATCTTGTTCAAGTATCAAAAGCAGGAGCGTAATATAATTATCATGTCAGTAATGTCATTATTTCAAGATCTACAGGCTGAAAAACTCCATGTCCCTGTGGTGTAGATACTGTAATTAACACTAATGAGACAACAGCTGAACGTACATCTGTAGCTTTAGCCTGGTAAGCAGACGTTAACTGGATTCTGTTTAGCAGAACAGAAATTATGCATTTTTATGGATATAAAATGATTTGTGTGGAGTGTAGACTGCTGCTCATAATTCTATTGAGACCATTTAAACTGATTCAATTAATCCCCTGATCACTGGTATGCAGACTTTGTTGAAATTTGAGTTGCTGCAAAACTTCCTGTTGGAAAATTCATGTCCTGAATTTAGTGTTGTTTTCTCCTCAGGATGTTGTGCATCAGAGAAATGAGCTCTGTAGTGTATTACCTGCAAGTCTGGCCCTTGGCATAGGCAATATAGTCATCAGCCCAGGGTCCCATACACAGAGGCACTGTTTTATTGAGAAAATAAAAAAATTCTGCACCATTTCATGCACTAAAATAAGAGCACATAAACACTAAAGGCCTGTTTCCAAAAGGAAGAGAAACCGATGCTAATTTGAACAATAGTCATACAACCAGCTGCTGTGATTTGCATATTCAAAGACAGCATATCATAATTATTAAAAAAAAAACACACACAGGTTCTAGAGTTTATATAAAATTGTGCGAACATTGAGCGACATTTCTGTAGGTGTAAACACCTTGTGGATAACAGAGGTCAGAGGGAAATGGCCATGTTAGTTCAAATTGCCAGGAAGGATATAATAACTCATATAATCACCCTTTATAACTGTGGTGAGTAGAAAAGCATTTCAGCAAGCACAAAACACAGAACCAGACCACATCAGGTTCCACTACTGTCAGCAAAAAACAAGAATCTGAGGCTATCATGGGCCCAGAGTCACCCAACTGGGACAGTTAAAGATCAGAAAACAAATCACCTGGTCTTTTTCCAGTCTTCAAATGTCCATTTTAAGTGAGTCTGCAGCCATGATGGCAATAAATGAAGGTAAATTATTGCTATGTTGAAACTTTGTGAGATGCTTTCTCCCATGAAAAAGTGTTCAGGACAGTGTTTGTAGTTTCCTGTTTTATTGATACCATGACAAGCTGTAATGTTTTCATCTTATTCATTTCAAAAGAAAGAAAAAAGAGGCCACTATGGAAAGAGCTGTGTATAGCTGGGATATTGTAAGTGATAACAGGAACTAAATTGTTTCATGGCTGCTTGTTCTACAGCATTGCATATAATTATAAATGGATAAAGAATAAGATGTGCCATTCTTCAGTAAATTCTTCAGTGACCATGTGACAATTTTCTATTTGTTGGCTTCATTGAATGTCTTCAATTAGCCTAGTAAATGAAGCCTTAAGAAATGTGTAATATACAAGTGTTATATATTGTTTTTTTCAGCACATCCTGGATAATACGATGAGATGGTCAATTTTTAACTTTTCATAACTATTTCAATAAATTAAACCCAAACTGAACAACCCAAACTGAAAATCCAATTTAGTTTGCTAAAGTTTTTTTTGTTGTCAAACCCACAAACAGACTGATTAAAAAAAATATATTACCTTCAAATTATAAATTCACTGGTACCATAATTTGGCACATACAAAAAGAATTTTTCCAAATAGGAAAGTGAACTTTTTTACATTATTAAATTAATTATGTCTTCGTTTTTATATGAAGTATCAGGACCAAACAAAGTTCTAGCTGATGATTGAAGTCAGCACTTTAAACTCACACTGAGAAAAGCAGCCACAAAATCCCTGGGGAGCTGATTGGGCCATTTAAAGTGTCACATGCTAAGTGGCACACTGGTGTGTCGGCCATCTCCGAAGGGTTAATAATTATTAGAGTTGGCAAATTGTGGTTTAAGGGGAATAAATCCCTTCAGGACACACTGTTATAGGAGAATAATCAACTTCATGGTGGTTAGACTAACCCCCTGTTCATTATTCTCCTTTCAGTGTATGTCCTATGGTGTGTTATTCCTTCTTTAACATGTCAATACAACACACACAATACAGTTTGACTTTACTCACAGTTTCATGAAGAAAGATTCATCTTACAGGAAGTGCAGCATGACAATAAATAATGCCTAACATCACATCACATTATTTGTGATTTCCCATGATACATATTTGTCACAGAGATCTTCAGAATGTCCGTGTCATTTTAGAGAAAGAGCAGTGTGATGTTTGATTCCACAGGGATTCACATGAATGGGGGTGTGTTATTCATTTCGATTAGTGTGTTATTAGTTTTGAGCATCAGTGGGTGCTTGGGACTCTTCAAAGCAATAGGAAATTAAATTGGTGTGAGGAGGGATGTAAATATATAATATAAGCTTTTCTCACAGAGACTGGTCCTAGTTCTAGTTGACGTGTGGCTTAATATGTACATGCAGGAGCCGCAGCAATGTGAGCAGCAGCAATGTGAGCAGTGCTGTTCACATACTCACCTGTCCTTATGTCCTTATAGGGATTTAATGAGACATACCACTAGATGGCATGACAGAACCAAAATAACTATGTCTGTCAGGTTTCCAAGAATAAATATAAAATGTTTTGTTCATATTCAATTTCATGCACAGTGAAGAGCTCTGTCTCTCTTAAAACTTTCCACTGTTGTAAGATCAAACCTGGCCATGGCAGAAAGGTTTATCAGAAATGTTTATTTTATCAACAGACACTCTTAGACATATAGACTATATTTATGCCAAGATATATTCAAGCACAGTAAACTAGCTAATAAGAACCTTTTGTTTTACATACCAGAGTCAGTGTTTTCTTCTTGTCTCTAAAAATGATGATTTACACCCCGGGAAAAGCAGATCTCCTGGTGCCATTGCCTAAATGGTCCTCCACACATGAGGGTTTACTGCCCCAACTGACCCCAAACTGATCTCCCAAGGAAACAGAGTATCACAAAAAACCTCAGAACCATAAAAGATTTAATCTAATGGTCATCCAAGTGAATTGACAAACTTCACTGCCTAAATGAGCATTTTTGACTTTTTTTGACTATGGAATTTTGGAATGCTCTATTGTTTTCAGAGATGGATATTTAACTGAATTGGACAGGAATTTCACATTTGTGTGCTCTTTCTCTCTCACACACAGACAAACCACACACATGCACACACAGGCATTCGCACACATACATGTCCAAAGACCTCACATGCATGCATGCACACACCATGAGTTCCTCAGAACAGAAGTGACACACTCTCAGTAGGAAATGTGAAAGAATGGTATTTTAGTTAGGCCAAAGTGTTTTTACTTATATGTGTGTTGTTGATAGGTTATACTGATCACTATTCTAATATACATGGATGCAACCTGCATAATTCTTATCTAATTATTATGCATTAGCAAGTAAGAACTAATTCATGAACGGCTGAAGATAGTATAATAGTGTTTGATATGGTTGTTCTCATCTGAATGAATGAAGTTCAAATTTGCTAGAGATATAATAACAATAATGTATTGTTTAATAGAGCTGTGATTTGATAAAGTTGGAAGTATATAACCATGTAAAATCATTAACCTTCCATCATGAGGAAGAGGGTGGTCAAAAACCTAGGTTTGCATAATTACTTATGCAGGACTAGCCTGTTACAAACAGTCATGCAAGCATGCAAACTTCGAACTCTTTATCCTTGCACAGCACAAAGCTTTGAGATCTTCAGTTTTCCTTCTGCATGAATTTCCAGTCTGCATGCACTGTTTCCATCTGCAAAAAAAATAGGTTCAACTTTTCAGGAGCTCTTCACCTGTTCACTGTACAAAACTCCACACTGCTTTCTTACAAGTTCCCTAACGTATCTTATTGCATAATTTAATTATTTTAAGCTTACTTCTACCTCAAAGTGACTCCCTGGGTTCTCAGGCATAACTTGTTAAAATAATAACCCAATATTATATTTACTGGTAATATTGTGTATTCTGGGATATTTACTTTCCACATTCCACTCATTTCACCGTTGTTTTCTGTTTGTTAGTCTTTGTATCTTGATTGTGTTGTAGTATAGAAATAATTGTTTGTTTGAGTGTTGTAAAGATTTATGACTGTGTCTACATTTCTCCTGATTTTGGTCCCTATATTGCTTGCTAGCTATAACCTAAGCTGTTAAAAAATATCTTTCCCCCATGATACTTGATAATTGAAAAGGAGTTTTTTTTTTAACTAAAATAAAAGAAGTTTTGCTACTTTTGTCTTATTACCAACACCTGTTTATGACTGCCTCATATAAATAATGTAATAGTTACATATTCTGTAGTAATGAATTAATTGCCACTTTTAATCTTGAGTGAATATCAATGCACTAAAGACAGACCTGACAGATTTTCTTCAAAACTAATAGTTTCAGCCTTCGTTGCTAAATAATGTGTTACTACAAGTTATAAAATATTGAAAATCACTATTTCTAATAGTTTCCTGTAATAAAAGTTTTATAAAGCAGTGTATCATTTATTTATTTATTTATTTATTTATTTTATCTGTGTGGTGGGCCCAAACTTCTGTGGCCTGTGGTGTAGTTTGATTGATTAATTGTGGACATGTTGTCAAATTGTGTTACACTGCCCACACTATTTACATTGTTATTGCACCATGCAGATGTGTAGCATTAATTAATAGGTGAAAACGAAAAACTTGAATATACAAACTAGAGATTAACAACTACAGCAGCATACTAACAAGAACAAGAACCAATGACCATATAAGGAAATTGAAGGCCAAATCAGGACAGTGTATGCAGGGTCAGTGGGGTAGAATTAGGGCCTGTGATATGATTTTCATTAAAATCATAGATTTTAATGGCTAATCTTTGACATAGCCATATGATATGATTTTAATTGATTTCCATTGATATGATTTACATTAAATGGGGCACTAGTGCAATGACTAATTTTTGACATAGCATTCAAGCCTCTGTCCCCTCACTGGTCTAAGTTACTCCAAATTAAGCATTTAGAATAAAACATTTAGAATATTATAATATGAGTGGCATAATCTCAGGTAAATGGTTTTACACCACCATCATCAAACTCCTTTGGCTCCAGTAATATTTATGTGCTATAATGAAATGACACTTTGGGTAGCTGGGATGGAGGAAAGAAATGGATCCAACTCCTGCAGATTTATGACAGAGGTGTGTGTGTGTGTGTTCAAAAAACGCATGTGTAATCTTTATAATGTTCAACATAAGAAAGATCCTGGATAAAGATTTCACACACACACACACACACACACAAACACACACACACGCACACACACACACACACACACACACACACACACACACACACACACACACACACA
>JAQQZR010000940.1:0-12498 GCA_030068235.1 Notoglanidium macrostoma | reverse complement strand
ACTCTAAATTGCCCATAGGTGTGAATGTGAGCGTGTGTGGCTGTTTGTCTGTGTTGGCCCTGTGGTGGACTGGCGACTTGCCCAGGGTGTACACCGCCTCTCGCCCGAAGATGCTGGGATTGGCTCCAGCTTCCCCGCGACCCAGACTGATAAAGCGGTATAGATAATGCATGGATGGGTAGTTAAAGGGAACTACTTGAGCAGAATATGCTTATCACATGCCCAGAGTATAAAAATTTAATATACTGTCTCCAGGAGGTGCTGCTGTCTTACAATGCTGATAGGTTTCAGTCACATGCAAGTACAGATGACTGTAACTTATGATCAAATAAGCAATGCTGTGCCACCATCATCCCAATTAGTCTGTACTAATGTCATTGTGATATCTTTGTGGAGATATAATGTGCACATGTTGTGGTGATATATATGTGCTCTCTGGGTACCACTATTGAAATAGTGAAAATGACCATGGTTAGTCTGGCCAAAAAAAAGACTTCTGATTAGGCATTTTGACTTCTCTCTGTACATCCTGATAAAAAAAACTGGTGAAGAAAAAAAACTTGATATTCAGTACAGATTTGTATTATTCTTGTGACCACATGACATTCCTTTTAATTTCACTAAAGCCTCACTGCCTCACTGTGAGAATTTTTTGCAGAGGTGTGTAGTAACAGACCCCCTATGCAAAAAAAAAAAAAAACAAAGGGAAAAAAATCACAATAGGAAACATTTTTTCATACATTTCTGGCAATGCAATGTTTGTAGTACTTTCTCTTTCAACATTGAAAATGTGCATATTTTTCCTTTGCTTTGAAATAGATGAAGAGAAAATCAGAAGTGTTTTTGTTTGCAGAGCAAAAGCAACACCTTAGCCTTGTTCATCTTTTGCACAAACCTGTAATGCTGTTAGGCTACAACTTATTTTCACACGTTAACCACTTGTTTTGCAGACCATGCACAGAACACATACCGTGTGAGCACCGATGGCTCCTTCCATGTGACCTTCAGCAGTGGCATGGATGTGACACTTGTTACTGAGCCACATGTGTCAGCTGGTACGGTCAACACAGCACTGAGCAGGTGCAACATCATGCTGTCCAGCAAGCACAGTCGCAATCAGATTGAATGGAGACAGCGGCGAGAGGAGTCAAAGACCAACTACACAACCTATGAATGCAAGCTGCGGGTATGCATCATCAGCTGTCTAAAATATTCCAAGAGGGGTTTATCTGTGACTCATGTTATACCTCAGACCACCCTATCACTAAGTGAAAGAAAAAGAAAAAAAAAGTCAAATAGTCTGCTTTAAAGTTTACTCCAAGTCATTTGATATTAGCTTAATGAATTACTAAACAGTTATTTCTGAAGTCAAGTCCCGTTTGTGGCTTCATATTAATTGCCAAGTGTCAAAAAGAAAGTCAAAGACTTTTGTTGTCAATAATTGTTCTTTTAATGAAAAGAGAATTCAACAAATGTCAGATAGTACCAGTTAAGGTGAATGGAAAGAATGAGTGAGTGGACCAAAATATTTTTTTCAGTTTGAGCTTTTCTTGGTTATGATACAAGCTTTTAGTTAGTAATAATATTATTGTACTATTTACTATGAGGCTATGTATTATTGATTACTGGCTGATCTATAACATGCATTAAGTCTAATCTCTAATCTCTAAATTGGATTTTCAATGGTGAATCACAATTTACTGTGTTATCAAGGCCAAACGCCTAATCCATACAAATAACATTTGGTTCTGTTTGGTTTTATCCCTTGCCCTTTTCTTGTTGTGTTTATCATCAGGCTCATAACAGAAATCTGCTGTCCATAGACTTTAACCACACTACACGTATGGGCAAGATCTATGATGACCATCTCAAATTTATTTTAAGGATTTTATATGATGAGCTGGGACGGCCCATTCTGTGGTCACCCAGTAGCAAATACTATGAGGTGAATGTTACCTACTCAGCTGCAGGCCTCATCACCAGTATACGGCGTGGGAACTGGTCTGAAAAATTAGAATACGAAAGTGGTAGGGTGGTGTCTAGAACATGGGTCAATGGCAAAAACTGGAGCTACTCATACATGGAGAAGGTACCATGATCTTTCCTCCTTTGTCAATGTTAGAGGTTACGTATAAGCCTTTTCTTTTACTGCACTGACTTTTCCTTTGTGGAAATATTGCAAATAGAAATGTGGGTATTTTCTTTTTATAGTCAGTGGTGTGATGATGATAATTAGCAGTTGATGATGAGTCATACAGTGCACACTTTCAGAATTATTCTATAATAAATCCCTCTAGAACGTTAAATTAAAAATAAAAACAACATAATTGTTGTCTCTAAAGAACCACTGTCTTATTCTTTTTCTAATAAAAAGGAAAGCCTTGTTTTCGCATACTATGTATTTCATATATACTATACTATATACAGTATGTATGTGTGTGTGTGTAGAGAGAGAATATTTGCCTATATTCTTAACTCTTTTTTTTTTGTTCTTTGTTTTTGTAGTCTGTAATGCTTCAGTTAAATAGCCAATGCAGATACATTTTTGAGTATGACCAAACAGATCGGCTTCTGGCTGTAACCATGCCTAGCATGGTACGTCACAGCCTGCAGTCCATGCTGTCAGTGGGCTACTACAGAAACATCTACAGTCCTCCGGACAGCGGAGCCCACATCATTCAGGACTTCACCCGCGACAGGCGTTTGCTCCAGACACTCCATGTAGGCTCAGGCCGCCGTGTCCTTTACAAATACAACAAGCAGGCTCGTTTGTCAGAGATCATCTATGACACCACACTGGTCACGTTCACCTACGATGACTATTCAGGAATGACTAAAACCATCCACCTCATGCACGACGGCTTCATATGCACCATCAGGTACAGACAAACAGGTGTGTGTTTCTTTATTTATGGATACCAGTCACACATTCTGACAAAACACCAAAAGTTATACCTTACTTTTGTGTGTTTGATGTTTTGATGCATGTTAATTAATTGGGACTCCACATAACATGAATTACTTAATTTTTTAAAATCTATATGAAACCACTAGTCACACCAGGTTAAATGCATTTGCTGCCTTTACTGGGCACATACAGAGCCATAGTGCCCCGAATCATTTGTAAAGTCTCTGAAATTTACATTGCCTAATATTAAAGTGGATAAACTGTGGTAATTAACAGGACCTTGAAATGGCATGACCTTTTTTGTATCATTACTGTATTTTATTGGAATTCATGTCCATAATATGTCTCATTATCCAGAGTATCTTGTTTATAACCCTCAATATCTTTGATAATTTTATGTGCTAATTAACACAAATTGTTTTAAACATCCTCTGTGTGATTGTAGTTTAAGGGTCCATAACTCTAATAACTTAAGCAGAAATATAAGGCCAATCATTGCTGTCATTGCAGCACCCATCTTAATTAAGAGCATTTTGGGATTAGTTCATTGTATTAGCAACAAGAGATCTCTAATCTGGTGGTTCATGGTATCTGTAAGCAATTCCCTTGAGTTGAGGAGTCTTGCATCCTATGTAACAGTCCCACAATTGTTGCCCTTATGTCAGATGAAGCCACAACTCCATTCTGATTGGTTTATCATATTGTCCTCTTAACCAGTTCGGTTTAACCTTCCTTTTAACTGATTTATTTTCACCCAAACAAAATGGGCCTTTAGGAAGCACAGATCACGCTAATTGTGGAATGAAATAAGCAAAAATAATGGGAAAAGGCAACCAATAAAATGATTACATAGAAGGAGAGAAAAGGAGTCATGATCCAGATGAACTGTACTTGTCTGCACATTTATACATTATACAACACCTGGGATAGGTTTCACTTTGCTGCCATTTTTTGTGCTGTCATTGGATGGGTTAATGGTCTAATGCTAAAACGGCATTTGACATTAGTTTTAAATGGCCAAAATTAATGTTTTATGTTTGAAAGCCATGTTGGTTTTCTAATAAGCATTATTGTTCTTCCATTTCATTACACTATTTACTGATGAGTTGAGGACTGTAGTATTATCAAAACTAAGAAGATCTTCATTACATCATAGGCAAGAGAATATTTTATTAATATGGACATAATCTGGTATGTTCAGATTTTGCACATGCCATATGCTCCCATTTCACATGGTCATTTAAACTAAATCTATTTTTTTCCAGGCCCCCTGGTTGGACGTCAAATCTACCGATTCAGTGAGGAGGGCTTGGTGAATGCTCGCTTTGACTACAGCTATAACAGTTTCCGTGTGACTAGCATGCAGGCCATCATCAATGAGACTCCTCTTCCCATAGATCTTTACCGTTATGTGGATGTGTCTGGATGCATTGAGCAGTTTGGAAAGTTCAATGTTATAAACTACAATCTTAACCAGGTTATCACTACCCATGCCATGAAGCACACCAAGATTTTCAATGCCTATGGGCAAGTAGTGGAGGTACAGTATGAAATCCTACAATTTATTGCCTATTGGATGACAGTGCACTATGACAACATGGGCCGCACTGTTGTTTGCGAAATACGGATTGGTGTGGATGGCAACATCACACGATATTCGTATGAATATGATGCTGACAGCCAGCTTCAGAGTGTATTGATGAATGACCGCCCCCAGTGGCGCTACAGCTATGACCTCAATGGTAACATCAACCTCATGAGTCATGGCACCAGTGCCAGACTCACACCACTACGTTATGATCTCCGTGACCGCATCACCAGATTGGGTGAAATCCAATACAAAATGGATGACGATGGATTTCTCCGCATGAGAGGCAATGATATCTTTGACTACAACTCCAATGGGCTCCTCATACGTGTCTACAATAAGGTTTTAGAGGAAAGTGTCCAGTACCACTATGATGGCCTCAGCAGGCGTGTAGCTAGCTATTCTAGTACCAAGTACCACTTGCAGTTCTTTTATGCAGATCTGGCTAATCCCTTAAGAGTAACACATATGTACAACCACAGTAGTTCTGAAATCACCTCCCTCTATTATGACCTTCAAGGCCACCTCATCGCCATGGAGCTAAACAGTGGCAAGGAGTACTATGTGGCTTGTGACAATACTGGCACTCCACGAGCTATCTTCAGTAGTCAAGGAGAAATTATCAAGGAGGTCCAATACACTCCTTATGGGGAAATTTATCAAGACTCTAACCCATCGTTCCACTTGATTATTGGATTCCGTGGTGGACTTTATGATCCATTCACCAAACTGATTAATTTTGGGCGAAGGGACTATGATGTGGTAGCAGGCAGGTGGACAACACCTGACCACAACCTGTGGGCTGAGCTCAGTGCTAACCCAAAGCCTTTTAATCTTTACACATTTAAAAACAACTGCCCAGTGGGAAATATTGAGGAGGTCACTCAGTTCACTTCAGGTAGAATAACATTTCATGTATATTGACTTGATTATACATTATATACAGTAGTCACTATAAGTAAATAATAAACTTACTTTGTTTAGTTGAATCTTACATACACGCAACATATCACAGAGCCTTACAGTGTTGTTGTTATGGTAAAGATTGAATTAATAGCTTAAACTTTAAATTTAAACTTCAGATATTTAGTCTTAAGTCTTCAACTTTCAACCTACTTGGTCTTTTGGGAAATATGTTTTAAACAAAAGAGTGTTTGTCTGTGTGTCTGTATGAACAGATATTAGCAGCTGGCTACAGCTCTTCAGATTTCAGTTTCATAACATTGTGCCTGGCTTTCCTAAACCTCATGTGGATGGCATGGAACAGACTTATGAAATGATGAAGACCCAAACCAAAACTCAGGACTGGGACCCAAGTAAAGTAAGCATTTGATATACAGCATATACACACATTATAGTCATATTAGCAATGGTGCATGTCTCAGTGTGTCTTGTTTTAAGCATAATTGATGGAGTGAAAATACATAAGTTCTCTGCAAGTCTTAGGCACATGCAAAGAAATGCTGTAAAGATTTTTTTTTATTAAATCTTTCTACTTAAGAGAAATATACTTATAAGGTTCAGTAAAAAATTAAGTATTCGGTGTTATGATGCTTTGCTTTTTTTTTTATTAAATTGTAGTCCCAGGTACAATTTGTGCAGTTTTATAAGGAAATTAGCTGGTAAGTTCAACTAAGTGTCTTGGATAATCTGTTCAACAGTTCAACTGGAGGCTATGATTGTTGCATTCATTTTTTGCATTCAAACCCTGGAGCCTTCATTATGTTTTTGTCTGAAAAGTCTTACAACGCTCTCTTTTCTGACATACAAGTTTTTCAAATACAAAAAAAAAATTTTTGTAAAAAGAAATGTTTTGTACTGTCTGTGCTAAATAGGGTGCCTAAGACTATTGCACAGTTTTGAACTGCCATCTTTGAGCATCAGGCTGCTTCCATCCTCAATATTTCACTGTATCCCTCTGCCAGTAAAGCTAGAATTGAACTCTTCTTTACCATTCTAGCTTCATGGACATAGGGATACAGGGAGCATCAGGCTGCTTCCATGCTCAAAATTTCAAAGACAGCAGTTCATAAGAACAAGGTCAAGTAGCGTACATTTGAGACAAGAAAAATGGTGAAAATGACTCTCCACTGACCGGTATGATTATCAACTCCAAATGTCACTCAGCAACTGTAGTATGACATCTCAAGTAACCTACAAAAAGAATGGCAAATGGTAGCTGGGGTGCACAACAAGAAAGGTTCGAAACAAGCTCCTCTGGATGGGCTTGAAATCATGCAAAACTAGGCTTTCATCAATGAGAAGTAAAGAAGAGCCAGGCTGAGGATTGCTAAAGACTATAAGGATTGGACCATAGAGGACTAGAGTAAGGTCATCTTCTCTGATGAGTCCAATTTTCAGCTTCTAAATGTTTAGACAAAGACCTGGAGAGGCCTAAACGCCACAGTGTCTCGCACCCACTGTGAAACTTGGTGGAGGACGGGTGATGATCTGGGGGTGCTTCAGCAAAGCTGAAATGGGGCAGATTTTTGTTTGTGCCGAATGCATGAAACAAGCCATGTACAAGATTGTCTTAGAAACTTGCTTCCTTATGCTCTGACAAGGTTCCTTAATTCTAAGGGTTGGGTTTTCCAGCAGGACAATGCTGGAAACAAAGTTTTGTGTGCTCCATGCCCCACAGCCAGGTAAATAGAGGGGTGGATGGAGAAAAACATGATCAAGAACCTTTCATGGCCAGCCCAATCTCCAGACATGAATCCCACTGAAAACATCTGGAATGTGTTCAAGAGGAAGATGGATGGTCACAAGGCATCAAACAAAACTGAACTGATTTAATTTTTGCACCAGGAGTGTCATAAAGTCACCTAGGAGCAAGGTGTAAGACTGGTGGAGTGCATGACAGCTGTGATTAAATATCAGTGTTATTCTGCCAAATATTGATTTCTAAACCCTTCCTAAGTTCCAACTTTAGCATTATGTAATTTTTTTGTAATTTTGACCAGTTGTCATTTGTTATTTGGACCAGTTGTCATTTTCAGTTTTTTTAAATAAATTTTACTAGGCAAAAACCGGTAATTACCAGCTACCGGAATCCATGATATTCACTATGTAATCTAATCATGATTTAATTTCTTGTTCACATCAAACATCAAAATGAAGAAAAAGTGTGATCTCTGTGATATGGCATGAATGCTGGAAGAGCTAGTGTGATGGTGTTTTGATTGGTAGTTCAGAAACTGCTGATCTCCAGAGAATTTCACATTCAACAGACTCTAGAGTTTACACAAAATGGTGTGAAAACAATAAGCAATGAGTGAGTGACAGTTCTATGAGTGGAAATGCCTTGTTGATAAGAGAGGTCAGAGGAAAATTGACAGATTGGTTTGATCTGCCAAGAAGAATATAGTAATTCAAAATATCACACTTTACAACCATGATGAGAAGAAAAGCATCTCAGCTTGCACAAAACTTCGAAGCTTGAGGTGGATGAGCTACAACAGCAGATGACCATACTGAGGTACACTACTGTCAGCCAAGAATAAGAATCTGATGCGATCATGGACACAGGTTCAAGATTAGGAAAAAAAAATCACCTGCAAAGTTACTATGCAACATACAGTTCCTGCCACAATTACTGGCATCCCTAATAAAGATTAGTAAAAAGGGTTAGAAAAAAAAATCTACCTTTTGTTGAAGTGGCTTCATCTCTTCATCTAATCTCTGAAAAAAAATGAAAAGAATATAACCTTTAAGTTTAAAAAAAAAAACATAGAAAAACAAATCCCTCAATAAGAAATAATTCTTTTCAATAAAATCACATGTGCCACAATTATTTGCACCCCTGGAAGTTATTGTGAACACAATGTAACTGAAGCATGTTTCTCATTTAAATTGTATATCTTTGAGTTGATTGGAGTGTGTAGGAACAAGCTGTAATCCATGACTTCCTGATAACTGGGGTACAAGTATGAGTTTACACAGAGGCCAAATTCCTTTAGTCATCCATCCACATGGAAAAGATAAAACAACACACAAACCAAATGAGGGAGAAGTCAGGGAATGGTTATAAAAAAATGCTTATCTCCTGAAAATGTCCATTTCTACTGATACTGTAAAAAAAATAAAAAATAAAAAGTGGACATCAACTGGAACGGTTACAAACTTGCCAGGAAGAGGACCCAATTTTGCCCCCCACATGCAGTGAGGAGGCTAGTAAGAAACAAAATCATGCTCAAGGATCACTGTTGGTGAATTAAAAGAAAAAGTACAATCTTGGAGTTATCAAGTCTCAAAACCACCATCAAACCCCACCTACATGCCAACAGATTACTTGCAAAATACAAACCTTTTCTGTCAGTAAAAGTGCATGGAGTTTGTAAAACACTACTACAACTTTGACTGGAACTGTGTTGTATGGTCTGATGAAACAAAAATGGAGGTTTTAGGCAATAAACACTCAAGTTGAGTTTGGCATAAAAAGAGGAATGACTATAATGAGAATAACCTTATCCCATCTATAAAATTTGTTGGCGGTTTGATGTTGTGGGGCTGTTTTTCCTCCAAAGGCCCTGGAAAGCTTGTAAGGGTACAACATGGGCTCCATGAAATACCAGGTCATTTTAAAACAAAATCTATCAAAGTGTTTTCTATCATTTTCTATAATTCTGACTTTGTTGCATTCTCTTTTGAAAATCAAAGTTTGGAATGCAAAAAATAACAGTCAATATGAAAAATGTCATATCATCTCATTACTGCTTTATACAGTTTTGTTAATAATAAATTAAATAAATTCATATACTCTTACTCTTACTATTTAAATACGCTTAATATTATTTAATCTACACTCACCAGCCAGTTTAATGGACACACAGTTAATACCTAAATCAAACATCAGAATGGGAAAAATGTGATCTCAGTTACTGACTGTGGCATAGATCGTTAAGTATTTCAGAAACTGCTGATGTCCTGGGATTTTAACATACAATAGTCTCTAGATGGCCGCATGGTAGTGTGGTGGTTAGCACTGTCGCCTCACAGCAAGAAGGTCCTGGGTTCGATCCCCAGGTCACTCAGGGTGCCTTTCTGAATGGAGTTTGCATGTTCTCCCCGTGCATGTGTCGGTTTCCTATGGGTGCTCCGGTTTCAAGCTCACAGATTCAAGCTCGCAGAAAAGCTACAATAACCTTGTAAATAACCAATCTTTACAACTGTGCTGAGCAGAAGAGTACCAGTTTGTAATTTGTCTTTATTCATCCAGTGTGTTCTTTACTGTGAATCCACTTCATACATTTTTCAAATGTAGTCAATGTTGTCATACATATTACTGTATTATAAAGAAATGCATAAATAATGGCTATATTTCATATCATAGAGAATGAGAAGGCACATTGTGTTAGATGTTGTTAGGGCTCTGTGTGTACTTTGGGAGAATCCATTTATTGATTTTTTTATGATTATATTGCAATTTACCCCTGTGATTTCTACTTGTGCTCCTAGGTTTTTCTTGGTATTCAATGTGAGCTACAGAGGCAACTAAGATCCTTCATCTCCTTAGAAAGGTTACCAATGTCTAAGTCCATCAGCTGCCTACATCAACGTTTGTCCCAGACACCTCATTTCTCGACCCTCCCCACCATCTTTGGCAAGGGAATAAAATTCTCCATAATGAATGGGGTTGCTTTGGTTGACATCATCGGTGTTGCTAGTGAGGATAGTCGGCGCCTAGCCACTATTATCCACAATGCTGTCTACCTGGAGGGCCTGCACTACACCATGGGTGGGCGAGACACACACCACTTCGTCAAGCTTAGGCAACTGGAGGAGGACCTTATTGTAATGAGTGGCACTGTGGGACTTGTACTAGAGAATGGCATCAACATGACAGTGACACAGATGACATCAATGGCTGGTGACAGGACCAGGCACCTGGCCATCATCCAGTTCTTGTCGGGGGCGCTAAGCCTGAACGTGCACTATGGCACTTCTGCCAGTGAGGCCAGGGAACATGTGTTGGAGCTGGCAAGGGAGAGAGCAGTAGAGCAGGCATGGTCACATGAACAGAGCAGGCTTCTCAATGGTGAGTGTGGCAGTCGAACATGGACTGAAGCTGAGAAGCAGCAACTGCTTTCTAATGGGAAAGTGTCTGGCTATGATGGCTATTTTGTACTGTCAGTAGAACAGCATCCTGAGCTAGCTGACAGTGCTAACAACATTCATTTCATGAGGCAAAGCGAAATAGACCGAAGGTAACAGTAGTACTAATGATGTCTTCTGGCCCTTTCACCAAAGACTGCCTCTTTCTATATTAATCAGACTCTTTATATTATTACATAAAATGAGATTTGCAGGAAGCAAGCCTCATCCACCTTTGTGACAAAATGATGGTATTTTATTATTGTTCCGGATTGAGTTTCTATGTGACACAAACAGGTTTTTTTTTCCTCACCATGGTTTAGTTTTTTATATGGGAAGATAATGTCTTTTTTCCCCAACATATAATTTTGTTTCTTAATGCATCCTCATATTTATGAACCTGTATAGATAAAAGAAGACTGAATCACTATAGCATTATCCTTGAATTATTTGGGTTGTCACATTTCTTAGAACACCTCAACATAATACGGTTTACGTTTTAAGCAAAATAGCCTTTGTAAATGAATTATGATATGAAAGAATGAGGTGACAAAAATGTCACAGAGATATCCCTACTGAATAGGGATTCACATTTGACACTTTAAAAAAAAATACTGTCATGAAACAGATATTGTACATATGCACTGAAAATGTATTTGAAAATGCTTTAAAAAAAATTGCTAAAACTTTTAAAATATGTTGTTATCCATAATGAAGTATTATTATTATTATTATTATTATTATTATTATTATTATTATTATTATTATTATATGTTATAAACATATCTGCCCTGGAATTCAGATTCTAAGCAGTTTAAGTTAACTCATTAAAATTATTATGTATATATTACTGTACTATTATTCCTTATTTATTCACCATTTCTCTTTTTTCCATCCAGTTACCACTAATGGTGAAGAATGTCACCTACCAGAGGGTATTTACACAAGGCTTTAATGATAATAGTTTAGCTCAACTGTGGAAGATTACAACTTACTGTTACCTACTGTTACTGACCTAATGAAACATTTAAATCTGCAGGATGTATGATTTTCTTTTATTTCACCCTCTAAAGTAGTAAACACTGGTAATATTCCAAGCTACATATGTAAGAGCATTTTCAAATTTTCTCATTGTGATGTTGTGCTGCATCCCCCACCATGCTGATTAATTTGATGGGGGCAAGTAATTCATATTCAATTAGACCTTTTGCCCCAATCCACGTTAAATGCACAAAATAGGATGGCTAAATATCACTGACACCATAGCTTTGACTAGCATACTTTATAGAATGGTAAAATGTGGGACATGCCCCAGTTGTTTGTGACTTTGAAGATAACTATTTGCAGTTATTTGCCTCCCCCCCTTTAGTTTACAGAAATATGTTGTGAATAAAAGCTTAATAGTGTCTATCAATTGATTAACTTGCCTGATATTACCAAGTGTTAAACAAAGAACAAAACAAAACACACCTCATTAGCCACTTGCTGGCTAATGGTAGCATGCTAATTAAAAAGAGCAGCATATTAAAACATATTAAAAAATAAAGGCTTCATTTACCTTATCCTCACCCATTGATTTAAAAAAAAAAAAAATGATACACTGCTTTGTCAAACTTTTATTACAAGAAAATAGAAATACTTTTAAAAAATGTAACTGACTGAAGTGTAATATAGCAATATACATTGTAAGTGCAATTTAATGAATGTGAGTGCTCAAGTATGAGTTTCATCAAAATAACCACCCCTTGCCTTTATGCAGTGTTTCTTTTATTATAAATTTTTTTTTAATCTGATTGTGGGCCTAAACTTCTGGCATGTAGTGGGAGTGTGTGTGTGTGTGTGTGTGTGTGTGTGTGTGTGTGTGTGTGTGTGTGTGTGTGTGTGTGTATGTATATATATATATATATAT
>JAQQZR010000939.1:0-12507 GCA_030068235.1 Notoglanidium macrostoma | reverse complement strand
GTTTATTCCCATTAATTCCCGTTAATTCCCATGGAAAGTTTCCATCTTTGAAAATTCCGGGAATTTTGCAACCCTAGTCTTTATTAATAAGGTGTACAGGGGAAAACAAGATAAAAAAGGTAAAAAGGAAAAAAAAAACAGATGTGCTCTTGCTGTGTTCTGGGTTTCCACTCCAGCTGTCTATGCCGGGTTCCTCGGCAAACGAGTGTTCAATCCACTTTAGCCTCACAGAAAGTCTGTAACAGATCAGATAAAGAGAGACTTGTTGTTGTCTGTTGCCGCTTCCTTTTATGCACCACCGCCGCGAGCTGGAGAGTGGCTGGGAATTCCTCTCCAGCTGTGCCAGGTTAGCCAGCCCCGTCTCTCTCATTACCCTGGACTGACGTGTTGCTAGGATTCCCTGGATTCCTCCGGGAAACCCCAGCGGGGAGGAGCACTTGTTCATAGAGGACGGCGATGTGGCATAGCCACAGACATCACAAAACAAAAACATCTAAGGAGATTGCTGAAACTACTAAAATTGGGTTAAGAACTGTCCAACGCATTATTAAAAACTGGAAGGATAGTGGGGAACCATAATCTTCGCAGAATAAATGTAGTCAGAAAAAAATCTTGAATGATTATGATTCACCACTGAAACGTTTGGTGAAATCAAATTGTAAAAAATCAATAGCTGAACTCATGGCTATGTGACATAACAACAGTGACAGTAAGATCATTTCCATGTGCACAATGTGAAAGGAACTCAAGGGATTGGGACTAAATAGCTGTGTAGCCTTAAGAAAACCTCTCATCAGTGAGGCTAATCGTAAAAAAGACTGCAATTTGCTAGGGAGCATAAAGATTGGACTATTGAGCAATGAAAGAAAGTCATGTGGTCTGATGAGTCCACAAGTAAGAAGAGAGGCACATGAAGTGATGCAGCCATCATGCCTAGTGCCTACCATACAAGCCTGTGGGGGCAGTGCAATGATCTGGGGTTGCAGCAGTTGGACATGTCTAGGTTCAGCAACGTTATGTGCCCAAAGAATGAGGTCAGCTGACTACCTGAATTTACTGAATGACCAGGTTATTCCATCAGTGAATTTCTTCTTCCCTGACGGCACAGGCATTTTCCAAGATGACAGTGCCAAGATTCATTGGGCTCAAATTGTGAAAGAGTGGTTCAGGGAGCATGAGGCATCATTATCACTCATGGATTGGCCACCACATAGTCCAGACGTTAACCCCAATGAGAAGCTTTGATAAGAATTTGCGCAGAGGTCCGACTGTCCCATCATTTCTATAAGATCTTTTACAAGAATTAATGCAACTCTGGACAGAAAGAAATGTTGTGACATTGCAGAAGCTCATCGAATGATGCCACAGCGAATGCGTGCCGTAATCAAAGCTAAAGTCGGTCCAATGAAATATTTGAGTGTGTGACTTTTTTTGGACAAGCAATGTATATGCTACATATATATAGTGTCCCAAAGGTCATTACAACAGACATTAAAACAAATGACAAATGCTTAAATTGATGGCCTTGGACTTTGTGACAGTTGTGTATGCAATGAATTCAATATGGTAAAGTAACATACTAAATTTTGAATAAGACAAAATACCTATGGATCCCTGTGTTTACTCTTCAGCAGTAGGAGTAAAAGGTTTTGTTGTATCTGGGTTGCATGTGCATGTAGTACCCAGGTGGTCAGAGTGAATATCAGTAGTTAATTGAAATATATGAAATAAAGGGACACAATGTCAGTTTATTTAATATTTTTAATTGACTGTTGATCACGATATTTGAAGAAACTGAGTTTGATTATTCATTTACTGTCATCAAAAATAAATTATTTTATACTGAAAACGGAAAGAAAGAAATCCGATTCTTTAATTTTTAAAAAAGCATTTCATAATTTTAAACATTTAGTTTAACATCAAGTCAAAATATTTACATTTACAAAAATGTTATAAAATGATATAAGAATAACTGAGAGCAGACAAAAGAACTGTGAAATAATTTATCAATATCGTCATATTTCCCAGCTCTAGTATAAATGCATTGTTCTTGGACACAGTATAATTAATAAGTAATTTTATCCCTCCATTCATCCACCATCTATACTACTTATCTGTCAGAATTGTGGAAAACATGAAATCTTGTTTTAGTTTTAATTAATATGTAATTTTATTTTATCTTTGACTTCTCTCAACTCTCCTATCTTTCTGCTGTCTCTCCAGCTCTATTCTGCTCTCCTCCACTGACCTCTCTTTCTACCCTTTCTCCTGCTCCACTCTGCTCTCCTCCTTTACTGGGGCCTCATTACAGAAATTTCTGAAATCTTCTCTAAGTTTAGGATGATAATCAGGATTTTTGGTATTATGCTTCATAACTGTATTTAGGACATCATAGACCCTGTCCTAAATTCTAAATAACTGCCAAAAGTGGCAGCAACATACTTGGTCTGTATAGCAGTGAAGATGAGGAACTGAACAGAAATATAATGATTGAAAGGCTAGAAAGTCCATGAAATATTTTTTTCTTATGATCCTAAAATAACAAATGATGTTTTCTCGAGGTCACAACTTATTTTTCTTAGGATGTGGAAACACATGATTAAGCATATATGCGGTGCAACATGGATTAGTGTGTCCTTTTTAATTTAATCAACAGATTTTGTAGGAGGTAATTGGTAGCACAGTAGTAGAGCTTCTGAAGCTCCATTTTCAATGCCAAAATTATTGGTTCAAGCATGTGCTCAGGTGACCATGTGGAGTTTCATTTTATTATTGGATCAATAAAGTACATCTATCTATCTATGTATCTGTATGTTTGTCAGTGCTATACAATATTAACATTAGTACCACATCAAAGAACCTGCAACTGTACTCTCATGAATATTATAGTGTTCCTGAAAAGATGTTCATTTCTGTTTTCAGTTATATATTGCAAAGATTGATTCAGGATGCTCATCTGGGCCTGCAATGTCATCACTACAGCTAGTAAATCCTGAAATTAATAGTTAATAGAATTGCACTGAAATAAATATTCCAATACAATGCACTTGATTTAAATGTATATGTTGGTCCTACATGAATGAACTGAGCTGCATTTACACAGTTGTTTTCATATAGCCATTCTAGTCAAAGATACAGGTAGTCTCATGCACATTCTAAGCATAGATACAGGTATGACAGGATGAATGCTAACAGTTATAGTCAGGCTTTCTTAAGTTAAGAAAGTACGGAGCCCCCGAAGTGACATGTGGGAAAAAGGTGGGAGTTTCTGAGGAAGTTGTTAATCTTATTGTAAAATATTGGTTTGATTGTAAAATATCATAAAAAACAAGTGATGAGTTTTTTTGTCGCTTTTTTGAGTGCCGAACTGACCAGGAAGTACATTGGCCAGAATGAAAATATATGATGTTTTGTGAGATCCCACAAAAGTTTTGCGAGATCTTGCAAAAGTCCCACCATTTTTTTTCTCCATGTCACTTCGGGGGCTCCGTAAGATAGGAGAGGGCACAGCCATCAGTTTAGGAATTGCTTCTGAAATAGGAAGATATGATTTTTCCTATCTTTGAAACCTAATGTGTATGCCATGTGCAGCACAAGAAAGACAATTACCTAGGGCTGAATCCCAATATTTAGTATGCACTAACCTCAGTTAAGTGCCTGCTACCCAGACATTACTGTAGCATCCCAGCTAACAAGCGACGTCCCCGTGATATTTGTGGACGTCCGGCTTTGGTCCGCTAGGTAACGTTTCGTGCAGAACATTATGAGGATGTTTTGTGGACTTTATGAATGTTACCGACAGGTCCTATATAGGTCTATAAATAACGTTACGTTTATAAATATTGTAGTACATTCAGCGGACATCTAATTTTGGTCCAATTCATAATGTTAGTGTCATGATCTGTTCCTCGTGGCACACGCAAGCGCGCCTGGTGGACTCGGCCATGCGCGTGCTGTGCTTCTGATATCTCCATTGCGCGTAGCGTGGAAGTGTGCACTTCTGCATTGTGGTGCAAGCGACGGAGTACTAGAGTTCCCGTGAGCACATGCTCCCGGGCTCATCGTCATGTGACCAGTAATTGGATGTCGGTGCATCCAATCCACAGACAATCATGCCATGTTTAAAAGGACTTGCAGTTTGACTCATACTTTTCGAGGCATTAGTCTAGCCCCGCGATACTATTTCCAAGCCTTATATTCCCATGTTTGATTTCTTGTGATTTGGACTCTGCTCTCTGTCTTTGATCATTGTTTTTGGATAGCCCTATGATACTCTGTTTGCCGATCGACTGACATGTTTCTGTTTTAGATTACTCTTTTTCCTGCCGTTTCTGTACCTCTGCCTGTGTGTTATTAAACACAATGAGTTTTACAATGCCGTGTCCTGACCTGCGCATGTGTCCAGCTAAACCCCGACAACATGACAGAATGCTTCACTGAACCCGGGATGCAGCAGGAGAATTGGACGATGGCCGTATGCACATCATGCCATCCTTCTTCCTACAGAAGGTAGAATTATACACTGCGAGACCATATGATGGAGTGGAATTTCCTCCAAGTGGATTTCTACTCCAGTGTCAGCTATTTTTTGAGGATTTGCTTGATCCCAAGCCTATTGATGACATCTGGGTGCGGTGTATGATACGCTGGATCACAGGACCAGCATGTATGTTCTCGGAGGGCCTTATTGGCATTGAGCACCCATGCCTAAAAGAACCCCGAAGACTTTGGGGAAGCGCTCCGGGTGCTCTATAGGGCCAAAAGGGAGGCAACAGCTCCAGAACCCCCTCCAGTAGCCAAAAGGTAGGCAACAGCTCCAGAACCCCCTCCAGTGGCCAAAAGGTAGGCAACCACTCCAGAGCCCCCTCCAGTGGTGAAAAAGGAAACTATATCAAGAATCCTAGCCAGAAGCCAGAATCCAATTCCAGGTCCAAGTCAAAGTCCAAGCCAAAGTCTAAGTCCATGCCACAGTCCATGCCAGAATCCAAGTCAAAGTTCGAGTCCACGGCAGAGTCCAAGTTCACGTCTGAGCTCAAGTCCCAGTCCGCGCCAGAGTCCAAGTCCAAGCCCATGCCTGAATCCAAGCCAGAGTTCAAGTCCAAGCCTATGCCAGAGTCTATGCCACAGTCTATGCTTGACTCCACACCAGGGTCCAAGTCAAGGTCCAAGTCCAAATCCGTGCCAGAGTCCAAGTCTAAGTCCTTGCCAGAGTCCAAATGCAAGTCCAAGCCAGAGTCCAAGCCAAAGTCCAAGTCCATGGAGCTTTTTCCTGTTCCTGTCCAAGTAAACGACCCAGAGCCCGCTCCTGTCCAAGTCACCGGGCCAGAGCCAGAGCTCTCTTCTGTCAAGGTCACAGAGACTGTCCACATCAAGGCCACAGAGACTGTCCACATCAAGGTCACAGAGCCTGTTCCCATACTCGTCACAGAGCCTGTTCCTGTCCCAGCCACAGAGCCTGTTACAGTAAAGGCTCCAGTTCCTGTTCCAGTCTGTCACGGAACCCTCTCCTGTTCCTGTCACAGTCATGGAACCTGCTCCTGTTCCAGTTCCTGTTCCAGTAATGATTACAGTTCAAGCCACAGAACCTGATCATGTTCCAGTAGTAGTGACACTCACAGAGCCTGCCCCTGTCGCACTCACAGAGCCTGCTCCAGTTGCACTCACAGAGCCATCTCCAGTCGCACTCACAGAGCCAGCTCCTGCTCCTGTTGCACTCACAGAGCCAGCTCCTGCTCCTGTTCCAGCAGCAGTTATAGTTCAAGTCAGAGAGCCTGTCCCTGTCACAGCTCAAGTCACAGAGCCAGTTCCTGTCACAGATGCATCTCAAGATATAAAGCCTGCTCCTGTTCCAGTCACACTCACAGAGCCTGCTCCTGTTCCAGTCGTTCTCACAGTTCAAGCCACAGAGCCTGCTCTTGTTTCAGTCGCACTCACAGAGCCTGCTCCTGTTCCAGTCACACTCACAGCTCAAGCTACAGAGCCTGCTTCTATTCCAGTCATGCTCACAGAACATATCTTGGTTCAAGTGTCCCCCAGTTAAGCCTGCCTCAATGCCTGAATTCCTGCCTGAGTTCCTGCCTATACCCTCATCAAGGCAGAAGTTCCGCATGGTGGTTCCTAGTGATACACCTGAGCCTACAGAGCCAGGTCCCCCGCGGGACAACCTTGTTAGGCGCTCCTGGAGTCGTGCCTTGGGGGGGTGGTCTGTATGCATGCACACGCGAGTATGCATGGTGGACTCAGCCATGTGCGCACTGTGCCTCTGATATCTCTGTTGTGCGGAGGACTACAGTTCCCGTGAGAACATGCTCCCGGGCTCATCGTCATATGACCAATAATTGAATGCCAGTGCATCCAATCCACAGACAATCATGTCATGTTTTAAAGGACTCACAGTTTGACTCATACTTTGCGAAGCATTAGTTAGTTTCTGTACCTCTGCCTATGCGTGTGTTAATTTTTTTGTGTGAGTTTTACAACACCGTCTCCTGACTTGCGTGTGTGCCCAGCTAAACCCCGAAGATGTGACAGTTAGTTACAAGTTATTATGAGGATGTTTTGTGGACTTTATGAAATGTTATACATAGGTCCTATGAAAGTTTGAAATGATGTTGCATTTATGACATTCACAAGACATTCAACATAATTTTCATAACGTTCTGTCAATATTTTTAGTCGAAAGGTCACCTTTTTAGACCTAAAATCATCATTAAAAACAGCAGGTATTCTGCCTTTTTTCCTGAAAATGTCTGCTGCTGAGCACTACTGTGCATTCACAAATCAAATTTACATTACTTCACTGCAACGTTTTCGCTGCCCTCACATTCGGCAGTCTCACAGTAGGTGAGTATTTTTCACTACATTCACATTTTATTCATATTCATGTTAATATAATATGCACTAAACAAATATAAGTGATTTAATGAAATTGTCAGCAGTTTCTGGCAGCATGAAACTAGTAGGAAAAATGCTACCCAAAGACATAGTTCTCTCATAGATCCTAAATATTATAGCAAATTGTGATAGCACAAATATTCATATATATATCTATATATATAAATATATATACACTAAACTCTACACCTTGTTGCTCATGCCATTTCTCCACAGTGCCCCTCCCCCACAGTTTCACATGTTTTAATGGTTTCACCGCATGAGTCGTCACTGAGAAGTCGAGTGTGCCTTTCACCATCCTCAACAAGGTAGGTGATATAATGTTAAACATTTTCAGACAAGTACAATGTTCCCTGTAAAAGTCAAGCTATCCTGCTTAAAATACGTTTACCACAGTGGATTGTGGCAGCAAATTGGTTTTAACAGGTCTGAGAAAAGAATGTAAGTATAAAAATATAAAAAAATAAAATGCATTAATGTTAAGCTTGCCTCACCAGAATATAATTTGTGGTTAAATATTGTTTGTGTGTGTGTGTGTGTGTGTGTGTGTGTGTGTGTGTGTGTGTGTGTGTGTGAGACAGAGAGCGATAGAGAGAGAGCGTTTATGGTAACTTGAATCAGGCCATCTACAGGTTACATAGTGGGTGATGCTAATGCCAGTTATCGAAATGTTTCTTTTTGACAGGAATGTTAGCAGTAAGATGGATTGTTGGTGAATTTCCTGTAAAATACCTGTTTGGATTTATTATAACTGATAGCTACTCAATACATGTATATAGTTTTTAACATTTTATTTAGTTTTTAAAGGGTAAACTTATATGTAAGTAAAGTAGGTTAATGTTAATTTTTCTGTCAGTTGTGTTCCAGCTCTGCACCTGGCTCCTTGTGCCATTTCACCACAGTGCCCTTTCTTTACCCTTTCACCTGTTTTAACGATTTTACCACGAGCCGTCACTCAGAAGCCTTGAGTGTGTCATTCTCAACAAGTTCTACGAAGGTAGGTTATATAATCAGACATTTATTGTGTACAGTGTTCCCTGTAAAAGTTAAGCTATACTTCTTAAAATAAAGTTACCACAATGGACTGAGACAGCAGCCTGGTTTTAACAGGTCTGGGAAATGAATGCAAGTTAAAGTATAAAATAGGATTAAAATTAAATTTGCCTTACCAATTTTTTTTATATCAGTTGGAATCAAATACAGTCTCTGTGTATGTGTCTTTTGCAAACTGTGGTTGTTAGAATAAATTCTTAGTCTATATTTTTCTATCCACTAACTTTCCCTCATGTAACCTTTCTCTCTCGTGCTGTATTTCCCAAGTTAACATATAAATTGATCCGAACCCAGCACACCCCACCAGCTTTCGGAGACCATTTGTCTGTCCAATTGTTTTTTGTTTCTTTAGTTTCACACCTTCACCCACACACACAGATCATGACATAGACACATTAACATAGCACACACACACAAACACACACACACACACACACACACACACACACACTGACATCCACACATTAACATAGCACATGTACAATACAAACACAAACACACAGACCTCTAGATACCTAACTCACACACAGACACACAAGCACACACATACACACACCAAGACTACTGTATATAAACTCTTCCTTGTCCCAATAACCTTTGGATTGAGCATACACCTACATGCAGTGTCTGTGTCTCTATTCAATCCCTGGATCCGAGCGAGGGAGAAACTTTCACCCACTGAAGTCAGATCGAATCTGAGAGAACAAGATCGTCTCCGATACATTTTGTTCCAACAGTGGTTGCATGCACTAAAGATCACCCTGAAGCAACCTTGTCATAGACAATAAAATTTTTGTTACACTGAAGCACTGTCTGAGTCATGGATTATCTTAGAAGGTATTCACATGTTTTTCATTGAACAGCTTAACACTGTGAACAGTTACAAGAATGTCATTTGGAATTATGTGCATTCTTATATGCATGGGTCATAACACCTATTCCACTCATGCCCTGCGACAGAGTAAAATATGCAGAGGAATTACTTTCCATAGCAGTGTTCTCACTATTGTTGCACATAACCAAACCTGCAGTGTGACATTCAGCTCTTCAGAACTCAAATTGCTCTCTTTCTGCAGGCAGTGGTTCTTTAAAGTTTGTGAACCCTTTAGAGTTTCCTATACATTTTCAATTACACAAATGAGATAAAAATATTATTACTTTATAATTTATTTATTAAGGAGAATGATCCAATGTTACACATCTGTGAGTGGCAAAAGTATGTGAAACTGCTTTCATACCCTGTTGTGCAGCAATAACTGCAGCTAAACATTTCAGGTAACTGTTGATTTAATTCAATTCAACTTATTTGTTTATCGCTTTTAACAACAGACATTGTTGTGATGGTGTGTGCTAAAAGAGGAAAAGTATATGAACCCCAGTTAAGAGATAATGCAAGGGGTGGTGCTCAAGATGGGTATAAAAACTCCTGGAGAAGGAGAAGAGATGACCTTTTTTCTGTGGTCATTGTTTTGTGTAGTTGTCCCTGTACTTTCTTGGACCTAGTAAACATTTTATTGCTCAGACCATTTGACTCCTGACATCTTGTTTTGCATTTTACTTTTGAATTTAAAATTGCCATGACATTCTTGGCACTGCGAGCAGGGTTCGTTAGGGGGTGCTGTTTCCTCGTCTTGGGACCAGGCTTAGAATACCAGCTGCGTGGCCACGTAAAATAAAATTAAGGTAAACAAGCTTTATTGCTCCCATTGACATTATTTAGTGTTCTATTCAGTCCTGGTAATCTGAGCTAGTAGGAAAACATACCCTATTAATCAAAGAAGATGTGTGTGATTAAATTGGTGAAGCAACAAAATAATATTGATTTAAAATAATGTGAAGTAATATAATAATGATGAAAGAAGTGCTTAATTGGTCCAGCTCTGTTCTGCATTATATCTGCTATAATTGCTCTCTTTCTGCAGACAGTGGTTCTTGAAAGTTTGTGAACCCTTTAGAGTTTCCTATATTTCTGCATAAATATGACCTAAAGCCTCAGCAGATTTTCAATTACACAAATGAGATAAAAATTGTTTTACTTTGTAATTTATTTATTAAGATAAATAATTATATTTATCTGTGTTATATCTGCATGCTAGATGTATGTGAATGTATATGTATAACATGTATACATGGCTTTAATATCTCCATTAAATATACTGGTTATATTTAAGTTAAAGTGTGTCTGGCTTCAGAATTGAGTTATAGGTATATGATATATTTGACTAACAATTTCAGACCTTTGCTAGTTTTCCTGCCTCAGAGATAGAAGGAAATTTGAGTATTTGCGAGTAGAAAGAAGTATTTGTGAAAGGACTCGGTACTCAGCATACCTGCTGCATACGAAGGGCAGAAGTTTATTGTGTCCAAGGAAGAAGCGCTGTTGCCTTGGGACACTGGCTTGTTCCGCCCTCGGTAATATGTGTTAGATCTTAACAGAACTGGTTATTAAGAAGTCTAACTAATCATAGATGTGGACCTGTGCATGAGAAAGGGAAAGACAGTGCACGTTAAGTGTGTGTCATGAGCAGCGGCACAAAATGAAATGTATGCGGGCGCAAGCTGTGTTTTAGTGTTGTGACGTGTGAGGGCCCGAGAAGCTAACATGAAATAATGAATGTCCAGGCCGTGTCCATTGGGAATTGACTAGAAAGCAGAAATGCTGGATGACTGTTCCCTGATTCGTGTATTTGTGTATGTGTGTCTAAAGTGGAGTTTGTTTGAGTTCTGAACTGAATTCTTGTAGTAGTGCTTCAGAACGTTTGGAGAAACTAAATTGAAAACATGACTGTTGTGCTGGTAACAACTAGTTTTATGTACGCTGAGTGTACCAGAGATGTCAATTTCAATTTCAATATGAGACTAAGTCAGACCAATCTAAAATACTTTGATAGGGTTTCCTGTCTCTAGAAATGTTTGCTATAATTCCATTATAGGTCAACCTACATTTGAATGGATTAATAATAATAATAATAATAATAATAATAATAATAATAATAATAATAATAATAATAATGATGATTGAGAATAATGAGATTGGGACTATTGATGGGATATAAGATTAATAATAATGTTGATTAAAAGATGATACTTATTGAAAGGAAAAATACTAGGGGAAAAAGAGAAGAGAGCGAGAGAGGGGCTGATAGTTGAGGCAAAAACATTGTATTTCTGCATCTGTCAGTTGTGATTAAATAATGCAAATACAAAGTGTCCGTGGGAGCCTCAATGTTAAAATGCAATGCAAAGTTAAAGACTCCACAGAATGCTTGGGAAAGCCAAATGTGTACTAAGCAACATTAAATAGTCACTCACTATGCACTTTGGAGAAATGTAATGTGTATAGCAATCACATGGAAGCACACTAATGTTGATAAGCTGATAAAACTAGAGCTCATTCCAGCGCTCACTTGAGGGTGGAATGAGCCAAATTCTGAGGGCTGTTGCACATTGCTATGTAATGCAGATGACTTTAGTCGAGCTGCGGTATGCGAGCTCCCCCTAGTGGGCAATTTGAATTATGAGCTAGATAAGTGGTCACTGACAAAGCAATAGGTAATAATAGGTATAAATGAAAATGGTGTTCAATAATGATATAACAAATATTAATGAAATAAATGTGTGAAATGAGGAAATATTTCTCAAAAGATTAAACTGCAGGATTTCACTGGGTTTGGAGTTCTACGAGGAGAGCTGGAATGCCTCGCTATAGAAATGGCTGGAATACATACTCATTTGTGGAAAGAGGAATACTACAAGGCCAGTGATGGGACAAAGAACTGGTCTGTAGCAGAAAAGTGTGAGAGGCTCCAAGCCATAACTGTTTGGAGTTAAAAAATGTGGCATTTATGCAAACAGCAAGCTAAAGACCTAATGAGTATATGGACTCCACAGAATTTAGGCAGCACATTAGAGGCACTGATAAAGGGGCAATCACCTTGGGGATGGGTTGAAATTAAGTGGTATATCCAATTGGAAAACCAACCTGAGGAAGAAAGGTTTATTATCTGGGTAAAGGTAATCTGTAGAGAGGTAAATTGGGTGAGAGTGGTGTATCTAAAAGAGTCATCTGTTAAAGAAGGCATGCCCCAAAGACTGCAACTGCCTCCCCCACTCAAAATGGTCAAGGCGAAAACAGTGGAAGCCATATGAGCAGGCTTTGAGGAAAAAGGAATGCTGCCTTTGTGGGTGTGTGACCTGTTGGGATCTTACTCGTCATATCTTGCAGAGACTGGTGTGGGTAAGGCAGAGAATGCTGAGCTGAGAAGCTCTAAATAATTAAACAAAAGGGGAGAAATAATATAAAAAAATAGGGAAATAGACATGCAGAAAAAAAAAAAAAATAATAATAATATATATATATATATATATATATATAGGGCGGCATGGTGGTGCAGTGGTTAGCACTGTCGCCTCACAGCAAGAGGGTCCTGGGTTCGATCCCTGAATCACCCAGGTTGCCTTTCTGTGCGGAGTTTCGTGGGTTTCCTCCGGGTGCTCCGGTTTCCACCCACAGTCCAAAGACATGCAGATTAGGTCAACTGGCTACTCTAAATTGCCCAT
>JAQQZR010000937.1:0-12513 GCA_030068235.1 Notoglanidium macrostoma | reverse complement strand
TTATATCTTGTACATATAGTAATGCATACATATGCCTTGTATTCACACCATTTATGCATATTTATTCATGTGCATATTTATTCTTTTTTGTACACCACTTTTGCTTGTGAAGCTTGCACACAAGAATTTCACTTATATGTACTGTACCAATGTACCAGTAATGTGATGTGACAATAAAGTGATTTGATTTGATTTGATTTGATTTGAAGTGCAGAGTGCACCTGGTGCATCTATCACAGACCTGGTGAAACAGAACATTAAAAATTATGATTAAGGGTTAAAAAGGTTCAATAAAATCAACATTAAGAAGAAGAACAACAATGTATAGAACAATGGCCATTCCAATTAGTGTATTTGTCTAGAGGAAAAAAGGCAGTTTGTTAAATGGCTTTTAAACTACTCTTTAGAGCACACCTAATCTGTTCTCTCTGTGGACTGGAACTTTCTGTATTTTCCAAAAAAAAAAAAAATCTCTCCCTTACTTCAGTGGATAAGCTAACTTAGTGTAACTAATACTGTAAACTTGTTCCATCTGAGAACTGGTACTGTAATTAGAAATTCTTCCCCAGTACTCGCAATTTGCTCATATTGAACTTCCTATGAGCTTCATGTCAGTACTGTTTGCGTTTACTCCTATACTACTCACTTACTCACTATGCTCAAATGTCTTTGTCCTCATCAGCATTATGGTGGATATGGAGCCAAGCTAAGGGGTGTGAGGCAGAAATACACCCTGTTTTTTGAGTTTATGTTCAATGCCCCAGATAGTAGTGATAACAACATATAGTCCCCTTCAAAAGTATTGGAACAGTGTTGCAATTTTCATAATTTTGTCTCTGTATGCAATGCATTTCAAGAAAAGCCATCAAGATGTGATTGAAGTATTGACTTTCAGTATCAATTCAAGGGGTATAATAAAATATTTATTGTTATTTCTTGACAAATTAAGGAGATAAAAGATCTGGAGTTGATCCTAAGTGCTGAATTTGCATTTGGCAGCTGTTCATGTGAACTCTCAATATGCAGTTGAAAGAGGAGTCAATAAAGATGAATGAGGCCATAATTAGGCTGCAAAAACTATGCAGACCTATCAAAAAGTTAGTAGAAACTTTAGGATTGGCCAAATAAACAATTTGGTTGTTGTGGCGAATCAATACCCAAATTAAAAATGCAAAGAAGGTACCAAGAGTCAAAAAGTCAAAGCAAAAATGTTCAATTAGTCCAAGAAAGTACAGTGCCAACCACACAAGACAATGACTCAGTGAGAGAGACAGTATCTTTTGCTTTGCTGGAGTTTATATGCTGGGATATACTGTATATATATCCCTCCTTTTATAGATCACATTATATGCATCATTTGCATTATCTTCCTCTGATTGGCTATCATGCATTATATTCTGTCAGTATTATTTCCTAAACTTATATGGGCATGAGTCGTCTTCAAGCGACTCTTCTCCATCGCGATAATTTTTCCAAGAATTATGCTACACTTGTTAATTTGGGGTTGGGTTCTTATTTTAGCTTTACCCGTCTATCACCTGTCTCGTATTCTAATCAAATGTCATAAGTCCAAACTTACACTTACACACATACATACAAACATCTTTGCACATTTTGTTCTAGTTTGCCATCACATGGTACATTCTTAAAATGAAGAACTGCAATAGTGAACTCAGCAACACCAAAAGGCCTAGAAGACCATGGAAGAAAAGTAAAGTGGATGATCATAGAATATTTTCCTTGGTTAAAAAACCCCCCAAAAAACCTTCACAACATCTAGCCAAGTCAAGAACACACTTGAGGAGGTACACATGTCATTGTCTACAATGTACAATCAGGTCTACAATCAAGAGACACCTTCATAATTGTAAATACAGAGGGTTTATCTCAAGATGTGAAACACTGGTAAAACTCAAGAACAGAAAGGCCAAATTAGACTTTACTGGAACAACGTTCTTTGGACAGATGAAACCATAATTAACTCATACCACAATGATGAGAAGAGAAGAGTATGGAGAAGGAAATCGAGGACTTATGAGCCAAAGCATACCACATCATCACATCATCTGTTAAACATGGTGGACATGGGCATGTATGGCTGCCAATGGAACTGGGTCACTGGTGTTTACTGATGATGTGACTGCTGATGGAAGTAGCAGGATGAATTCTGAAGTGTATAGAGCTATAATTTCTGCTCATATTCAGTCAAACACTGTAAAACTGATAGGACAAGTGCTTCACAGTACATATTGACAATGACCTAAAATATACAGTGAAAGAAACCCAAAAGCTTCATAAGGCAAAGGAATGAAATGTTCTTAAATGGCAGAGTCAGTCAACCCAACTGAGAAAAGACACAAACAAGCAGTAACTGAAGGCGGCTTCAGTAAAGGCCTGGAAAAGCATCTCAAGGGATGAAACTCAGCATTCAGTGATGTCCATAAGTTTCAAACTTTAGGTGGTGATTGATTTGCATTCAAGTATTAAAAATTATGCTTATCCTTTACAATTGTTAGTTTGGGTTAGGGTTCCATTACTTCTGAGCCTCGGAAAATGGAGGGACTGTAAAAAAAAATGGCTGTAATTCCTAAACAGTATGCAATATTTTTGTTAAACCCATGGAAATAATGCTGAAAGTCTACAATTTAATCACATCTTGATGGCTTCTTTACAAATCCATTGTGAAATTCTGAAAATTTTGTCCCTGTTTTGGAACATACTATTGGAGGAGACTGTATCGAAGTGATCAGAGGAATACTAATATAAATTTGTTGTAGGTCAAAACCATATTCCATTCTTTAGTGGACCAGCAGTGTACAGTACATAAACATTTTGTGTAATAACATAATATTAGATAGCTGTCAGATGTCAGATTTTTGGTGATTTTATTCGCAAGCAGATTTGTTTTGAAGAAGCAAAATGGTCATCATAATTTGAAAAAAGGGGATTCTCACTTGTGACTGCACCCCAATTGGATGTGATTCCTGGGTTGGCATCTGTGCTGTTCCAAAACCAATTTTTTTTAACCAGTTCCTGCTTCCTTCATGTCTCATTTACCTGAAAATTCCCTCCAGCAATCAGAACACTCCATATGTATATGCATTATGTAGCTCCATATTTCAGTTAATAAATATTGAACACAGTGCTTCATTCATTAAAAAATATTGAAATTCATTGAAAATTCATCATTCATATAATCGAGGACTCTTGGTGCAATTCAGAACTTTGCCTAGATGAGTGAATGTTGTGTAGCTGCACACAAAAGTTAGAGTGATTAATTTTTAGTAAAATCTTAACTGTAACGTAATACCCCATCATATATATAAATATGCATAGAAATTCATAAATCAGTTATTTTCACCTGCAGCAAGTTTTGGATTAACATGAACCATGATTTTGGTAGGAGATTCAATAGATATCAGATATCTCTGTGGGTGTCTCTCTGGGTGACCCTGTGGGTGCAGTTATTGCTACATGATTTGCAATAAAGACCTTTTAATATTAAATTTGTGAATGTTCATTAAATATTCAATAAACATGCTATGAAATTATCTTGTTTTGCAATGCAGTACACATGCGCACTGCTTGTACATTAGCATTACTCATGCCATAGTTATATCAGGTTTTGACAAAAGCCACGTCTTAAAGCACCATTGATGTTCATATCTAACATATAAAACAGTTAATTTGACTAATGTTTGGAATGTTTGGTGCAAAATTTTGTTTTTGCTATCTGCAAATCTTAAAATAAAATTTGTTAAATTCTACTGTCGATTTCAATCTGAATTCAAACAATCTCTTGCAAACCAGTTGTCCAGCATAGCATCCTTGTCTACTAGTTTTTTTATTTGTTTGTTTTTAAATCAGTCTGACTATACCAAGTCTCTTTTATTTTACCGCTTTCATTTTGGTGGTGCAGTTTTCCCCCCACAGCACAAACATTTAGGTAAGACACTAAAAAATACTTTAATTAATACTTAAAAAATTATTGGCAACTAGGTTCTGGGATTTGAACACATGCCCTTCTGTTCTGTGACTTGAAACCTTAACCAGTGAGTCACCACAACTAGATCAATTACAGAATTCAATTCTATATGTATAAGGCTTTTAACATTGAATATTGTCACAAAACAGCTTTACAGATTTATATAAATGCCAGGTATACATTTTAAATCTATAAATTTATCCCTAATGAGCAAGCCAGAGGTGAATGTGGCAAGGAAAAACTCTCTGAGACAATTTGAAGAAGAAACCTTAAGAGGAACCAGACTCATAAGGGAGCCCATCCTTATCTGGGTCACACAAATAGTGCTATGTAAATAATTTATATAATAATAATAATATTACAATTATATAGTGATTTTCACAACCCCAAGGTTGCTTTACACAGGGAAGAAAAAAGGAATTGAAGCTAACTTTGCAGTAAAGGAGGAAGTAAAAATGCATAGAAGAGAAAATCTTTAATACAGACCTGAAAGTGGAGAAAGAAAAGCAGTCACAGAGAGACCAAGGAAGAGAATTCCAAAGTTTTGGGGCCACGACACTGCAGGACCTGCCTCCCAAGGTGGAAATTCTGGTGTGTGGGACAGCGAGTAAATTACTGCTAGAAGACAGAGAGTGAGGGGAGGGGGGAGTAAGGGGTCAATAGCCCTCTGAGATATATAGGGGACTGAACTGGTAGCCAGTGTAGCTAAGAGTGGATGGGGGGGTGATCTTAGCAATATTTCCGAGACAAAAGAAGGCTGTCCTAGTAATATTATCTACATGAGTTTCAAATGAAAGACTGGAGTCAATAATCACACCAAGGTCTTTTACTTATTCACATGGTGAAACAGAAATACAGGATTAAATATGTAAGAAAAAGCAGTGGGGCTAAAATAGAACCTTGCGGAACACCAAACTGTTCCTTATTATGAGTAGAGGATTCACCACTGCATCTGAGACAGCAGAAGGCTGTTCCCTTAACTCCATCAACATTTTCTAGTCTATCAAGGAGAATAATATTATCAGTGGTGTCAAAAGCGGTAGTAGAGTCGAGCAACACAGGCAAGGAGGCACAACCCTGCTCAGAGGTCTGTAGTGTGTAATTTACCTCTTTAACCAGCACTGGCTCTGTGTTATTATGATGACTGATGAAGTTTATCAATGTTATTCCTATGTAGGTATAAGCATAACTACTGTGCTGAGATGTTGGCCTACAACCAATATACAAATTAGTGAAATTAATTCAGTCTCTTGAAGGGGGGTAAAACATTCTAGTTGCTGATCAGATATAGTTATATTATCTACAGGGCTAATTATCAAATTTTCTTGAATTAAATTAATAATCAGTTTCAATTCTATTAAAATAAAAACTTTTTGCCTGATATTTTCAGTTTTTGCCACTGAAAGAAATAATGACATCAATATTCCTAAATATTGATGGTGAGCATGTTTCTGTAATGGCCTTATTTCCAGTTAATTTGAGTACAATAATAAATAAGTATCTAGGATTATCTTTATCTTCTATGAGGGTGGAGAGATAAATTGAGCCATTAGATTTTCTATAGCTCAGGAGGCTCTCCTTCCATGCTAATTGGAATAATATCAATTTAGTTTGATGACATTTATGATCTAGTTTTTGAGTGGTCTGTTTTAGGGTACATGTGTCATCCTTAAACCAGGTGCAAGTGCTTATCTATTATTTTTCTTTTCAGTGGAGCTACATTATCTAGAGTATAGCGGGATGTTGATTCTAAACATTCTATTGCCTGATCATGTTCTGTGGGGTATGACAGTGATCCAGTCACAGCTGATTACTCCAGGAGATTAGTGCTAACTCTGTGCAGTAGCTGATGTGTGAGAGAAATAAAAAATTTAATTGATCAGGAAGTTAGATATTAACATAGAAAGGAAAAGATAGATAGCATGTTAGCCATTAGGATGTTAGCCATTAAGGTGTCATCACTGTATTAGTGGTTAGCTTGTTAGCAGTAAGTATGTTAGCAAGATAGTCATTAGCCATACAAGTGTTCCTAATAAAATGGCCAGTATATGGGGGCATTCCTAATAAAGTGGCCAGTGTGTGGGGGTGTTCCTAATTAAATGGCCAGTACATGCATGTACTGTATTCCTAATTAAGTGGCTGTTTTGTGCTGGCATTCCTAATAAAGTCTCAGGTTTGTGCAAGTGTTCCTCCATAAGTGGCACGTATTTGGAAGTGTTCCTACTAAAGTGACTGGTACATGGTACTAGCTGTTAATCTCTAGGAACAGTTAGGCCTTGAAAAATGAATCGAAGTCAATGGAATAAAAGCAAGGGATGAAAAAACAGGAGCAGTTTGAAAAATTTCCCATTCAAACTTCATGGAGAAAAAAATGGATCAATAGAGGGATAAAAAGAAGGATGCGAGTGGAATATCAGAAAGCAGAATACAAGCAGACATCTCTGTGTGGTGAACATTTTGCAGTTGGAACATAGTTTCTAGCATAAAATGAGTAGATTGATTGATTGATTGATTGATTGATTGATTGATTGATTGATTGATGGATCATTATAAAGTACATCATAAAGTGAGAGAAAAGGCTACTCATGGTTAAGAGTGTATTTTATTATAATATTATAAAAATTATTTTAGTAATAATATTATACACATAGAAGGTCTTTAAAAACTATATAAATAATCAATAATCTAAAGTGTGTCATTACCTTAACCAAGCAAACATTTCTGAATTTTGTAATATTATGGTTGTAACATAAAACTTTAAGTACATCCCTAATTTGTGTTCATAATAAACAGTAGCTACTCAGAGAACAGACTTATGAGTGTGGATGGACAGGGCAGGGCAGTCCCAGACTTAAGGAACAAGGTGAGAGAAGCATTCTACTGGAGTGTGTGAAAGAAAGAGGAGTGACTCACTGAGATTTTAAGATTGCTCATGAATGATAAAAAACACAGTCAGAAAGAAAGAAAGAAAAAGAAAGGAAGGAAGAACGAGTCATTTTACTTGGATATCCACTGAAGAGCTTTTATAAAAGGTAAGTGCCATAGTGAATACTTTGCTTCAAAACTTGAGTTACTCTCCATCAAGTTAACAACTAAATTAGCCAAAAGAAGGGAATGCCAAGAACAAAGCCGGGTATCATATTATTTAAGTAATGTCGACGCAGAGAACTTCTTGAGTTGAGTCTGTCGGCTAGACTTCACTAGGTTTTTGAGCAGTAGACCAGGATACTCAAAATTCAGCCACAGAAAGTGTATTGTTTTGTTGGACAGATTACAAAATCCCTTCGTTTCCTATCAGTTAGAGAGACACTGTCTGAGCTGAGACATAAGACAATCATATGGGATAGTATATCTGTAACTGCTAAGCATAGGGGCATAGATGAAAGAGGTTCCTCAAAGCTGGTAATAATATATGAACACTTCAGTGCTCAAATATTATTTGACTTTAATTTAAGTATAAGCTGAAGATACAGCCATGGGCCATTCAAAAAATAGATTACATATATGTTCTACTTCTATTTTTAATGAAATATAGCATTTTTGAAACCCCTTGAAGTAAAACAGAAAGTCAACATTTCAATTATATCTTGATTGCTTCATTTCAAATACATTGTGCTGGTATACAGAGGCAAAATTATGAAAATTGTTTTACTGTCCAAATACATATGGACCCAGCTGTATATAACATTTCAGCTTTTTTTTGCTTTATCTTTGTGAGTGTTAGGCTAATTAACATTTCAATCATTATAGGTGGGTTTCTGATAAATTTGTGATATAAAACTAAAATAAAACAACCCTAGTGTCATAAACACTTTTTAATCTTTTACATTTTTCTTTTGAAAACTAAAAGCCTGGCATTGGGTTGGTAGGCTGGGTGATTTGCCTTGGCTTCATGTGTACACACACTACATGTGCAAGAATAAACCATTACTTCAAACAGGATTAAACTGCGACAATAATATTATTTTATTGGAACGACTACAACAATTACACAAGCAAGAATGCAACTTCACTTTCATTTACCTCTTCTTTCGTTTTTGTAGCAGTCCTTCTTCCATTGCTGCTTATGGAGCAAGTTACTTGTAACAAACTTGACATCAAAAACTTCTCAGAGAACATAAATCTTCAAGCAAAATATCCTTTATTAATCCAGTATTCACTGTTACAAATTACAGTTGGTTTATAGGAACTTTGGACAGAATAATCATTACACCTAATAGCATATTTCTGTTATAAATTTCCACATCCATAAATGCTAAATGGAATGTACTTTTACAATATCGGACAGGGGGATGTAATCTACAAGCAAAACCACTGATGCACTCTTTCCTGCAACAGCAATATAAGTAATGTAAAGAAAATGGTTCCTACATTCTTTCTTTCTTTCTAGTTTTCTTCTTCCTTCCGGAGCTGTCGGAATTCTTTTAAAAACATTAAAAGTGATCTGGGCTCTACTGTAGTGGTGCAATATGGTGACTCCATGGAGGAGGACCCACTTCCTATGTAGATATGAATGGCTCAATCTAAATATAAGAAAACAAAATGATTTGTAATTACAGGTGATTATACAGAAATTAAAATATAATTATGAATATGTGACATTGTGGTGATTGCAGAAATAAGAAAATAGGGAGCAGGCTTGCGGTAACTCAGGTAGTTTTATTTTTCGTTTTCACTTTTCAGCGGAACATTTATTTGCACATCTCACCCTGAGACACACTCACATACAAACACAAGCGTGCACACACACAAACACAAGTGTGCACACACTCTGTGTTGGGGTGTTAACTACCTCTCTCTCTTGTCACGGAACTCTCTCCTGCAAACACACAGACACATACATTCATTCATTGGGATTAAGCACAGGTGAAAGTCATCACATGTTACCTGCCGGTTCAACCTGCCTCCTCTACACCTACAGCCGACACTCAATCACCATCCAGCCCACATCAGACTCCTCCCTCTGTGGAAGAAGTAATCAGCCACCACCATCTATGCCCCTGGAATATCTGTTGCTCGCCGAGAGTGATGTGCCAGGAGCGGTGTGCCGAGAGCGGTGTGCCGAGAGCGGTGTGTGAGGAAGCGGAAGTGCGGCGAGCCGGCCCCCAACAACCAAAATACTTTCCAACGTCTCGGTATTTATTATCGAAGTGCACATTCCCCCCCAGCGTTAAAAGCTTGTATGTAGCACCTTGGTCCTGGAGAAACGCTGTCTCGTCTCACTGTACACTGTATTACATGTATATGGTTGAAATGACAATAAAAGCCATTTGACTTGACTTGACTCATGTACACACTGCATATGCAGCTGCCTATTTGGTTTATCTACAGTATACCTGTCTATACCTAATTGGATTGCCTATTATCTCCAGACATCCAAAATGGACGGGTGACAAATTGGTGTAACCCAAACAGAGTGGAAAAAGCTATTCTTTTCCAGGTTTTTGGAGTCAAGGTAATTTGCCAATACCTCTTGGTTAAATCCAGTGTCGAATAAAAGTGAACTGCACCTAACCAATTGATCATTTGCATTGGATATGTGCCAAATTTAGACACTGTTTAATTTTTCTAAAGTCCACACAGATCCGGGCTGACCCGTCAGGTTTGGGGACCAAGACCACCAGGCTGGTCCAATCTCCATTTAACTATTTGATTGCTACCATGTCGAGCATAGCCTTGATTTCCTCCTGAACCATGTTTTTTTGTGTTCAGGTAGCCGGTATGTATGGCTATGTACAAACACACCTGGAGGAGTCTCAGTGTGGTACTCTGTAGGGTTACTGTGACTGAGAAATGGCAAAAACATGCCAGAACATTTCTCCCGCAACTTGGCTACCTGTGCTCTCTGGGATGGCAAGAGGTGGCCTCCACAGGGGACTGGGGTGAATTGGACCACACCTTTTGGACTTACCTCCCAGATGGACTTACCTCCAGCTCATCCCTCTCAGGGACCACTGTGGAAACACCACAGGAACCATTTCTTTCCACAGTTTCTGGAGATTGAGGTGGTATGTCTGAAGTGCATTGCTTCTATTCTCTATTCTCCAATTCATCATTTGTAACCTCAAAGGGTCCTTGCCACTGCATGGGTAATTTAGAGCTCAACATGAGTAGTAAAATGAGCACTTTATCTCCTAATGTAAATACCCATAACTGAGCACCCCTATTATACAACTTGGCTTGCCGTTCTTGTGCCTGTAGCAAATTCGCCTGGGTTAGGTGACTCAATGTGTTTAGAACGTACTGAATTAAATTTTTACTGAAGAAGGTCCCTCCTCCCAATTTTCCTTAATGATATCTAAGACGCCCATACGATAATTACAGTGGAGAAACCCTGTAGAGATTTCTCATACAGTTATCACAATTATCACACCATATACCACTTATCACAATTCCTTTGATTAAATCATTCAACCCATCACGCTGCTACAAATCAATTTAATTCTCAATAATTCATTCAGTAGATGAAGTGAGCATGATGTAAACATCCTTGTGTGGCTTATGTGCCTTGATCAATTAGGATCTCTTTTGGGATCCCAACTCGGGAGATTTGGGTTCTTCCAGGTATTGCATTGCATAATCCACCATGACTAACATGTGGTACTCATCCAGCAGCCACCTTTGATTTTGTGTAGCCATTGAGTGAAGGCAAACGGGTGGCCGAGCTCACTGTATGCCAGAACGTGGAAGTGCTGATGATGCTTTTCCCAGGAGCGGCCATTGCAGCGGCCATTGCAAGATCCAGCAGGTAGGTGACAGGGAGCTGTTGCACTGCAAGTTGGGCCACAAGTTGGGCCTTCTCCAATAGGAGTGGCAACAGGAGTGGCAATAGGAGGCCCACCCACTGCGATTTCGGCCAAGAGCACGCTTCCACGGCCAGCTTGAAGAGTTCCAGGACTGCTTCATGGTTGTCCTGATAACACATCTTTGTGAGAAGATTATTTGCACGTTTCACCCTGAGACGCGCTCACATACACAGGTGTGCACATGCACCACACTGTGCTGGGATTTTAACTGCCTCTCTCTCTCATCACTGGACTCCATCCTACAGACACGTAGACACATAAAAATTCTCTGTATTTAAAAAGCACAGGTGAAAGCCATCACCTTTTACCTTCTGGTTCAACCTGCCTCCTCTCCGCCTACAGCCAACAGTTGATCACGCCACAAATGCCAGAATACTATATTCCATTTCTGCTAATAGATTCCCCCAAATCCTATTTAAAAAAATATTTCATTAACTGTATTGGAATTACAGCCATTTTTACCTCATCCCTCCATTTCACAGGCTCAAAAGTAATTGGACAATCGACTTATAAGCAGTTTCATGGCCAGATGTGGCCTGTTTTTACATTATATCATGATAAGAAGATAAAAGGTCTGGAATTGATTACAAGTGTTGAATTTGCATTTGTTAATGGGAACTCTCAACATGTGATGGAGGCCATCATGGGTCTGTAAAACAAAAACCAAAACAGATCTATTAGAGAGCTAGCAGAAATTTTAGGAGTGGCCAAATTAACAATTTAGTACATTCTTAAAAAGAAGTTATGTACTGGCAAGTTCAGCAACCCCAAAAGGCCTGGAAGTCAACTAAAATTGACACTTCAGGCAGTCATTAAATACAAAATATACAAGCAATATAAATAATTTTTAGTTTGTTATAATTCCCCAAGAAACATGTTTAGATTGACCAAGTTTGCTGCTTTGAATGTCATATTCTGGGACTGGTTTTAACATGCTTATCATTTTATTTAAACATCGACTGTTATGGGTGCATCTTTAGAATGGCCTGGCCTCCCTCATTTTTATTATTATTAGTAGTAGTAGAGGAGTTGTTGTTGCTGTTGTTTAATTTGTATGTTACATGCAAATCCTTTTGTTAATGCAATCCATTTAATTAAGTCTTGACAGGTTCTTTGGTATATTGGCAACAACAATTAACCTGAATTGGAAGAGATTTCATTGTGTCAGACTACTCAGAAAATCCTGTCTACATTACAATATCTATATGGACAGGATTTTCTCAAACAATAAAAATCTCCGGATTAAAAAATACTTAAAAAATTATTAATATTTCTCCACAATATACTGAATCCTTAAGATACCTATAGTTTACTTTGCTACTTTTTTTTATTTTTGAGAACATTTGAGAATCTCTTTTCAAGGTCTTAACATTAGAGATATGATAATAAGTAAGGGTTAAACTGTGAATAGTGATCAGTTGTGAACTGGCTGTGCTTGAGGAATGACAGGGGTTATAACCTGCCACCCTTTGTTTGCATCATCAATGTGACTTGACAAATTTCTTGGTAAATGAGCAGTTATATTGATTATAATATGCACAATAGACATGACCCTCACTATGTCAGTTTTTTACACAATATTGCCAAAAGTATTCGCTCACCTGCCTTTACACGCATATGAACTTAAGTGACATCCCATTCTTGGTCCATAGGGTTTAATATGACGTTGGCCCACCCTTTGCAGCTATAACAGCTTCAACTCTTCTGGGCAAGCTCTCCACA
>JAQQZR010000936.1:0-12514 GCA_030068235.1 Notoglanidium macrostoma | reverse complement strand
GTACTTTTGTGTTGTCTTGTATGTAGCACCTTGGTCCTGGAGAAACGCTGTCTTGTTTCACTGTAAACTGTATTACAGGTATATGGTTGAAATGACAATAAAAGCCACTTGACTTGACTTGACATTCCCCCCCAGCGTTAAAAGCTTGTATGTAGCACCTTGGTCCTGGAGAAACGCTGTTTCATCTCACTGTACACTGTATTAAATGTATATGGTTGAAATGACAATAAAAGCCACTTGACTTGACTTGACTGGTGCAGCAGCAGGCTCTGAGACTAGAACAGGATCATGCTCTGAGACTTGGGCTGTGAGCGCGACTGTGACAAGAACTGGCTCTGTGACTCGTGTTGCATCTGTAGCTTGAGCAGCATCTGTGACAGACTTGGACTTGGACCTTGGCATGGGTTCTGGAGCAGTAGCCTCTCTTTCGGCTTCTCTTCTCGCCACTGGAACAATAGCCTCTATCGCAGCCACTTGAGAGCTCAGGAGCGGTTGCCTCGTTCTTAACCACTAGAGGGAGCTCAGGAGTGGTTGCCTTGTTCTCGGCCACTAGAGGGAGTTCAGGAGCGGTTGCATCTTTCTCGGCCACTTGAGGGAGCTTAGGAGTGCCCTTGTCACTGCATTCATCAAGGTCACCTCGCAGGGACAGCGCCTTGAACTCGGACTCTGGCACCGACTTAGACTTTGACTTGACTTCCGCACGGATCTGGACTTGGGCTTTGGCACAGGTTCCAGAGCAGTAGCCTTCCTTTCGGCCTCTTTTTTCGCCACTGGAGGGCTCTCTGGAGCCGTTGCCTCCTTTTTCGCCACTGGAGGGCGCTCTGGAGCAGTTGCCTCCTTTTTCGCCACTGGAGGGCGCTCCGGAGCGGTTGCCTCCTTTTTCGCCACTGGAGGGCACTCTGGAGCGGTTGCCTCCTTTTTCGCCACTGGAGGGTGCTCCGGAGCCATTGCCTCCTTTTTCGCTACTGGAGGGCGCTCTGGAGCGGTTGCCTCCTTTTCGCCACTGGAGGGTGCTCTGGAGCGGTTGCCTCCCTTTTCGCTACTGGAGGGCGCTCTGGAGCGGTTGCCTCCTTTTCGCCACTGGAGGGTGCCCTGGAGCGGATGCCTCCTTTTTGGCTTCACAGAACACCCCGAGCATATCCCAAAAGGCCTTGGGGTCCTGTAGGCATGGGTGCTCCATCTCAATGAGGCCCTCAACGAACATACGGGCAGGTCCAGTAAGCCAGCGTATCATGCACAGTACATAAATGTCATCTGCAGGCTTAGGATTCCTCAAAAAAGAACTGGCACTGGAGTAAAAATCCACCTGGTGGATATTCCACTCCGTCATAGGGTCCCGGGTGTTGAATCCCACCTTCTGAAGAAGGATGTTGGGCATGGTACGTATTCGTCCGTCCTCCCATTCTCCTGCTGCATTCCTGGGTAGGGGAAGCATTCTGTCACGTTGTCGGGGTTTGACGGAACACATGTGCAGGTTAGGAGACGGCTGAGTAAAACTCATTGCGAGTTTATTATATATACACACACAAGGCAGAGGTGCAGAAACGTCAGGCAGAGAGTAATCCAAAAACAGAACAATGGTCGAGCGATCAGCAAACAGTATATCCAAGGCAGGGCAAAACACAAGGTCAAAATCAGGCAAAAGTAATGCGGGGTTAAGCTAATGCTCCGCAACACCTCCGCAACTGAGAGTCCTTTAAAACATGAACATGATTGTCTCTGAATTGGATGCAGACGCATGCAATTTCAGGTCAAATGATTAGGCTGAGAGTGTGTGCTTGTGGGGAAGCACACAATGTGGAAGTGCGCGTTTCCGCGCTGCACGTGATGGAGATATCAAAGGCACTACGCGAGTGGCCGAGTTCATCGGGCGCACTCGCGAGTGCCACGAGGAGCAGGTCCTGACACACGTTGCTTTTTATTTTGGTGACAGAATTGTTACGTGTTCTGCTAAATCGGCTATCGCAGTTAAAAGAAGCAAAATATCTTGGAATAATAGTTACAAAGGATGTTGAACAACGTAATATAAGGGACAATTTAGGGAAATACAAAATGATACATAGTAATTGGTTACAAAGGAATATTTCTTTGACCAAAATGGAGTTTCTTTCCAGACCGGTATATCCTAGGTCCTGCATATCAATTTCATAACTGTAAATTAGAATGATAAACATAAACATCTTTGATTTTATTTGGAGGAACAAATGTCATTATGTCTTTCTTTCTGATGCGATTTTGAGATCTCTAAATTGTTATCAGTGTCCATCAGCAAGAACTTCTTCAGTGGATAATTCTCTACAAGCACAATTTTAACCCCCATGACACTCGAATTTGGAATAATCTATGTATTTTAACGCAAAAAATATATATTTAGTGGCATAACGGTATTTGGTCTATTATACATTTATTGGATAGGGAGGGTCACGTTTTAGAACATCAAGTGCTGGGTGAAAAATATCAATTTGATTGTTCTACACATGAAAATAATAAAGTAATGAAACCTCTCCCGAATGCCCTCATAAATTTAGCCGGAAATAGTCTAATATATAACCAGTTAATTCAACAATCATACAGTAGAGAAACTTAGTTTCACAGAAAAAAAAAAAAAAAACCCTTTAAAGATGAAAACTTAGGGAACAATATTATCCCAGGCCATTATGAAGAAAATATATTTTCAAATATTTTAGTTTACATACAGTTAGGAGTATCAGAACTAAACATTTGTCTTTTCCGATAATGAATCTTTGATTCATGATTTAATGATTTTAAATTAAGACTTAACCCTCTCAAGGCAGGCGTTGCTGATTTGCAACAGTTAAAAACTAACTACCTTAACTACTAACTACTAACTACCCAGATAATTTGAGCCTGAAAAGGTTAATGATTTTTCCAAAAATCATCAATAAGCAAAAAGGCCTGTTTTTACTCTCACTCTTCATCGAATATGAGTTTATATGATAACCTCCTCGTGTGTAATTTTATTTTTTCTTTTGCTTTGAAACCTATGCACATTTGTCATGATTTATGTTATTCTTTTAGTATTTTAGCTTTCTGCACTGCTGTACTCTTGGCTTGATTGCATGCCCTGTATGTTTATACGATTATTGCATATTTTCAGTTAAAAAAACTCCTCCTAACATGTCCCTCTTGAGGCTCCGTAGTTGCCAGAATAGGGGAAGAAAACGTTTGTGACGCATGTGCAGGTAAAAACACTCAAATTTATTAGTTTATTCGACACCATAAGGCAAAGGTACAGTCTCACAATCCAAAAAGAACCGTACACAAGGTCAGGCGATCAACAAACAGAGTGGTGCAGGAAAAACAGGAACAGTAATCCAAAGTACAGAAGCCAGAAAATACACACCAATGCAAGGCTTAGCAATAGCAGCCACTGAGGCGAAACTAGTACTTCAGGAAGTTACTGTGAAACTGAGAGTCATTTTAACTGTGTGTGCGTGCGTGACTTGGACGCACCTGCGTCCAATTGACAGTCACGTGGCACTCAGCCGGGCGTGTGTCGGCCATTGTGGCCGGGAGCATGCTGGGAACTGTGGTCAATAATAGTAGTTTGAACCTTGAATACCTTGAAACATGCCTATGCAACTGTGTAGTCACGAGAAAAAGGGCTTTATTAAATCATTTAAATGTTAAATTCACTGCTTTTGGGGTTTTTTTTCTGAGTACACATCGATTTTGAAAGTATTCACTTTTATCGTATGTACTTCCTGTGTGTGGACAATATGCTTCCCATTAATTACCTAGTTTGCTCCACTACTGTTTTACCACAGCAAAGCATCTCTCACTACCAGTCAAAATGCAAAACGCAGAAGGTGCTTTCTAGAGGTTTGTCCGTTCTGGGCCACTGTATCGGTGCAACATGGAGGCTTTGTGGAAGAAGCTCCCTATGAAGATATAAAGAGCTCATTCTAAGCTTACGAAAACACGACCAGTCATAGTTACAGGTAATTATACACTAATGAAATCATAGTTATGAATACCATATTGAAGTTCTGCTACTTGATCCCTCTAAATGCTACATAGTGGACTTTTAAACTCCGGAGTTTTAGCTGAATCAGAAAAGTTGACGTCATTGAACACAGGAATTTCTGCTTCAGTCCTTTGAGGGCTGAAATGTGTGCTCTAGTCGTTGCTTTTATTTTGACCATTTGACCAATTGCTAAACGTGTCATCATCATTCACACCTATACAACTAGTGTGTTCATGATTAAATTATTAAATCACAAAATTGTTTAGAGCTCAAAGTTCTTCTGAGAGCTAAACTCTTAATTATGCTCTCAATGTAAAGCTTGGTGGCCATTCAAACAATAAAATATTGTTCTCTCAATGTCTTCATTGATACCTATATAGCTCATGTTACCCACCTGACCTTCTATCTATGAACATCTGGATGAATCCTTGGCTGTGCGATCACTTTTCTGATTTGATGGAAGCTCTTTGGCTAAACACACTGGGAGCAACATTTCTTCATTAGGATCTTATTTCAAGTCAGTATCCATCAGAACACTAGAGTTTTTCATTATGCAGCAATTACTCTGACTTCCCAGCAAAAACACCTCCATGGTGGTGTTATGAGTTGCTTTTTCCAAATTGACAACAACTTTCATGAGTGATTCCTGATCTGCTACCACAAAATGAATGCAGGATTTCACCACATTTGATCTCTTCACTGTCATACTTGAAGCTTGTTCCATGCTCCACCTGCTTCTTCTTAACCCATTTGATTTTTTTTTACTGAGGGCGGCCTGATATGTGGGACTTTTTATTTGAGTAGAGCTGCAGAAACCGAGGTCACTGAGCTGCAGGAGAAAAAGTTCATATCCTCGTGAATCGTGCAAGGTTCCTGATGACGTAGAGTTGACCGTTTGGAACTTCCCCAAGCCATAAAGTTTAAGAAGGTTAATGCCCCATAACCAGAGGTATGCTGCCCACATGTCCCCCAAATCCTCCGCCCTTCAGTGACAGTCTGTGAAATTGCGCTCATTTTCAAATCTATCCTGATCGGGACTCATCAGTCACAGGAGTTCACGGGGATTTTTTTGGTTGGACTTTCGATGATGTAGAAGCACCACTGGACTACATTATTGCCCTACAGCCCCTCATATCGCTCAGCAGTGGTTGCAGATGGCAGGATGTTCCCCCAATTGTAACACCACTGCTGCGTACATTTGCAGTCAGCATTTTCTAGAGTGCTTCTCTAACTGCACAACGTTCGAGTTGGGATTTGTGTCAATCTGCCATCTTCGCCTCCCTCCTTCCGCAGTTCCAAACTTTCTACCCGTTCCTAGCCTGGTGAGTGTGTGGCCTGATGGAACGTACTAAATCTTGTGCAAATGTTAGCATGACAGTAAACTAGCTACCGCTAGCGACCCCAATTTTTTGACAAAAACACACATACTGTGACAATTCACAGCAGTCCCTGCCAACAGTGTTTGTTCATAATTTTTGTAAAGCTTGTAGCCTTAATGGCCCTTCTGTTATGAATACATCCCTCTTTAAACCTCTATGTCTTCTGAGCTTTCTGGCAATATGACCCGTCACGGTCAGTCTTCAATCATGGCGCAGCAGTATAACGAGTAGTATTTTCAGTGTTCCTACAGTCATCCTCTTGACAGTGTAATTTGGAGGGTGTTCAATCAAAAGGTTGCATGGATTGCACAAACGTTCATTTTGGAACAGTTTATTCATTATTGTCCGTTGCAACAACTCTTAAGGCAACTTTACACTGAGTGTGATATTTAATGTATAGCACTTCACTGCTATCATTTCATGTACACATGCCTCGGTCCAACGGACATCTTACATCCTTTTCCTGTTAACTTGATATTTAGGGTGAGAGCATTGAGCTAGATGAAGTTATTGACACTCAGTGCAGCTTGGTGAACGTGTTGTCCACATGTCAGTATCAGTATCAGATGTCAGGTTGAGCAGAAGCTCCCTGTCATGGCAGAAGATTTTTTTACAAAGGGATTTTTTATAACTTTGATTTGAACCGACTGCTGAGCTTAGAGCTTAAATTATTGACTTACATTTTTTTCATTAATAAATATGTCAGTATATTTTAAGATGAAGTTGAAATGGTTTTACTCTATAAAATATTACACAATAGTCAAAAAAGGCAAATTTTCTATTTCCAGAGCCAAATGGTCCAAAAAAGCAGCAAATCCTCACAGTTGAGAAGCTCGACATAACCGCTGTAATTGTTTCAGCAATAGTTGGTTTACCATAAATTACATTTTAAAAAGTCTATCATTTGAGATTTCTTTTTACATTTTTCTTTTTCTTTTAGCCCACAGCTGTTTTACAACTCCTAATTATGGGCCATTCTGCCAAACGGGTGCCATTTCCATCCCCGGGACATTGTATGTATGAACATATATGAAAATTAACTGTTGTAATGGAAATTAATTTATTTCTGTGGGTGTTCCACCATGCAGAGAGTGTTAAATCTCTCTGACACGTTAAGTGTTAGACTTTGCTCCTATAAGTTGTATTTTCTCCTCCCTTATCTGTCTGCATTCCTCGGTGTGTTTTCTCTCCCCCTTGGTATCGGTCTCCCTCGGTATCGGTCCTTCTCCCCCGCAAGGACGTGGGGCATATCTGTAGTCAAAGCCTACTCAAGGTTTGGTGCGGAGACTGTAAGTATCACAGCCGGTTTCAACTGGTCGTAGAGATATGGAACCACACAAGACATCAGAAGACTAGAAAAACTGCCCCCAAGAGAGAGACGGGGCTTCTTATCTTTCTTACCTTTCTGTTGGCAGCACTGCGCTGCTCTCTATCCTAGCTTATAGAATAAAGGAGATTCTTGAAGGACTGCCTCAGTCTCTGTTTGTTCTGTAATTTCCACCACACTGTAAAACACATTTTTAATATTAAGCGTCCTGCACTATGATCTAATTGCAAATTTACGGCATTACTACTCTGAAACTGTTATGAAACCCACGTAGGAACCAATCAGTGTTCGCTGGAAGGCCAGTACACACACACACTAAGACTACCCATAAACCCTTTGTCTGTGTCACATTACTTAATGCAGAAGGCTTGAACTGACTCTACTGAATCATTCAAAAGAACCCATTCAAACAAACAACCCATTTACGAGTTGGGATTCAGTAATTCAGGTTTTTTCGTTAAATTATAACTTAACGTAGCTACAACAGACAATAAAACTATAAAATCAAGGGTAAAAACACTTTTAAAAAGTTATAAACATTATAATTAAATGGTTTTGATAAGTATATATAAGCAAAGTGTATTATTATTATTATTATTATTATTATTATTATTATTATTATTATTATTATTGGCATAAAAATGACATTTTAAAGAGTTTATACGACAAAAAAAAAACTTTCACTTTTTTCCGGTGAAAGTAGGATTTAAAGTAAAATTTAGGGTCGAAGGCAATATTTTGAACCCCAAAATGGCTCCTAGATGAACCGAAGTGCACTAGATAGGGCGCAAGTAGGCAGTACTTCCTAGTGCTGCATAGAGCTACTTGATGCTGTGAGCAGCTACGTTGCTTCATGTGATGAACTCAAGTTAAAAGAGAATTTGAAAACTGTTAACCACAATGTCGACATGTCGATGAAATTCATGATAATATATCTGGGACGCCACTGACGATCATTGTCCTGTAAAGTCCATAGTAAAGTTGAACAGGTCTATGTTGTTCCCAGAATATGCTTCCCTGTCAGTGGCTCAATAAAATACCTCCCTTTGCAGTTCTACAGCCTCATCCACTCTCATCCTTCACCTCTAGCCACCATCCAGAATAGAGTAGGTGTAAAAAGTCCGTGAGACTCCTCAAATCAACTCTGCTCTTAACAGCAAGCTATCACTGCATATGTAGTACACCCTGGGGTCACACTGTCTGCTAGTAACACTGTCAGCTCCGCATACGGTCTTTATTAGAGCTTTGTTGTGATAGAATCCAACTGGACTGCCTTGAGGCGTTGTCTTGATGTCAAGTGTCTGCCTAAGTGCTTGAGTCGTTAAGTGCTTTACCTGATAGCAAAGGGGTCAGGCGTACTTGAATGCATCCAGTCTTTCCTTTTTTTTCCCCATCTTTGCGATTGTATGTTCTCCATCCAAGTGCCACACACATACATCAGTGCCTCTCCACTGACTGGGAATCTTTGTCCAATATGTACGATCCAACACACACTGCCCGAAGTGTTGTGAGCGGACAGGCATTATCTTTACAATAAACAAGCAAGCAATCAGGGTACCAGCTAATCACTGCTGGTCAAAGGGACAGGATATTTGGTGGAAGCTTTTCATTTCTCAATTTGCACCATCTCTTGCATCCTTATCTTTCTTCTTGGCTCAGGAGTGGGGAACCCGAGCCATTTAGGGCCGGTGTGGGTGCAGGTTTTGGGATGACCTCTCAATCAGCCAACGATAAAGCTGTTAGAGCCGTGGGAGGAGTCTTTTTTAATTGCTGATAGAAAGGTCATCCCAAAAACCTGCAGCCCTCCATGGCTCGGGTTCTCCACCCCTGTCTCAGCTTCTCCTTCTGGGGAAGAGAAGAAAGGTTGCATGGAAAGGAAATGAGGACAAGACAGATGAAAAGAATTTCCACACAGGAGGCAACTGTGTATCGTTGATGTGAAGTCTTCTGCTCCCCTTGTTCCTTGATTCCTCTAAGAATGGAGAACTTTTAGTGTGATGGTATTCTTAGCCCAGGTCCTAATGAGCCAGTATCAGAATATATTTAATGATAGAGACTTCAAAACACTTATGTAAGTCGCTCTGGATAAGGGCGTCTGCCAAATGCTGTAAATGTAAATGATATCCATCGATATAAATGAGCTGAAGGACACAGAATCAAGGAATCGACTAAGCATGAATTTGAGACGCACCCAAGGTTGGAGAGAAATGAGAATGTCTCCTGTTCAAGGTTTCATTAAGATGGTGAAGCGCAATTCCTTCATTATTCTCAAATGTTAGCTTTCCTTTCTTTTATTTTTTTTATGTGCACCTAGAATCAAATCCGAAGAGAAAATGGAGTTTTCAATCCATCCTGGAATATTGAGTGGGCTTCTTAGATATCCAGACATTGTTGTGGGTCAACAAAATAAATCTTTCCTCAGTAATCCAAGCAGTGGCAAAATCAATGCAGATCAAATGGGCAGAAATGGAAAAATCTTCTCTTAGTATTTATATACCAAAGAGAACACACCTACTCACTCAGACATCGATTACTCTCTTTCTCTCTCTCTCAGAGACACAATATGCCTACTCTGTGACATTTGATATTATGCTTGGTAGCAACTGATGCTCCTCAGAGAAACGACTCTTGAAAGTAAAAATTAAAATGCTTACACTTTATTTGACTGTAAACCTACTTTATTAGTCCGTCACTCACATCCACACTACACCTAGCCTCTAAATACTCCCTGTGCATTCATATGCAAGAACAACATGCAGTGTACGGCATATTGCACGATTTTCTCCCTAATTTAGGCTCTCACTCCATGGCAACATCGGGGTTTTATCTTGCGATCTCCTGATGATAGGGTGACCATGTATCTGTTGCGCCACTCAGGAGCCCACCTGAACCCTTTGTTCTAGGCCGTGAAAAGTACGAACTTTTTCTTTTTTCAAGCGGAACATCAAGTGATACATAAACAGCTGCTCAGACTGGAGTATTTCTGCCTCGTCCAAACTGGGCATGTTCTGGACAGCTATAGACCACACGGCTGGAGTGTCGCTGCAAGCACAAGACCAGTCAGCCTACAAGAGAGGAAACAAATTCATTTAGAAATGACTTTTCTATGACATGCAGCCAGTTTTCATTCGTTCCTCTTAGAGATGGTAAGAAGCAAGTAGGTGCACAGCATGAGGATGTTCATGTTTGAGCTTGTGTACCTGGCTCTGCCTGATCCCTGTCTTATCTAGAAGATTGCCCTGTTTGTCACACAGTAGCAGAGCTTCACTGAGGAGGTCCTGCGCCTGCTTTTTGCTTCCAGTCAGCTGGTGCAAGTAAGCATTCAGATGCAACACACGCGGGGCGAAGATGTGATTTTTTCCAAATCGTATTGTGAACTCTGAAAAGAGCTACATGAGAAAAAAACATGTTACTTCATGTATAAAGCTGTCAGGGAAATGTTTATGTTTATATAGTGTAGTGTCTATAATGTAAGGTTAGATATAGTTATAGTTATAAATAAATATACTACATGGTTATGCATAGTTACATGCATAGTAACATGTATGGATTAAGCTCGAAAAACTCTCCTTGCAGGTTAATGTTAAATTCCAAAGAAGGTAAAAAATCTGTTTTTGTCAGTTCTACTGTGACAATTTTTAAAAATCTGAACAAAAACATGAAAAACCTTGTATGCTCTTGTAAGGGTATGCCTTCTTTGATGGTTGCTTTCAATCAGTTCTTTCCTGTACAGTAGAGTGACGCCCTCCAAGAGAAAGACCGCACCACTGATGGACTCAATGGAGGTTGGAATCTGAGCGTACGCATCACACGCCTCACCAAAGAAGACCGCAAACTTCTCCCAGTTCTCCAGCTGTGCATACCTGAATACACACACACACACTTATAGAATCAGTATTCTAGTCCAATCCAAAATACTACTTTATGTGTGACAGTGTAATTTCTCACCACACAGCCACTGCAGAGTACAGATGCAGCATCAGACTCTTATCAGCTCTCAGGTTTGCATCTGACTGAGTCTCTTCCACAAAAGCCAAACACTCATCGAATGCTTTATAAGCAAATCCTGAACCAAACAAGAACAAAACTGTATATGTTAGTGCATGTTTCAGATGATTATTTACAGGCCACTTTACTGTTTATCCGGAAACAAAACTAAGAATTAAAGTAGAAGGTTTCATGATGGACAGGGGTGGGCAGTAATTCTGATACATGGATCTGAAATATGTATTTAAAGCACAAAATAGTATTTCTAAAATGTGTACTTGATGATTGTAGAATTGCAGACTACTGATCTCATTTTAATATCACAAAATATATATTTCTGTATTTCCAGAATGTAGTATTTTATTGTGTTCTTTTATTTTGCATCCAATTTGATTTTGATGTATTTTTGCTCATCCTTGTTCAGGTGTAACAGAACTAATAATTATGGATCTGTGTATGACTGACAGAGCACATACCAGCGTAGAGCAACGAGCTCATGCAGGCAGCATAAAACCAGCCCTTAACTACACTGCTTGACGTTTCTTTGCTCAGATTCTCCAAGGCCAGGATCTGCTGCACACTCTCCCTGTATCTGTGCACATAAACACACACACACAGTCACACATTCTGCATCATCAGCTACAATTAGTTTCAAGCAATAACTGAAGCTACATCAACCCACACCCACCTGTTAGTGAGGAGCAGAGGCAGATGTGATGCAGCTGTGGTCCTCATGTCCAAACCGGGCTCGTTCAGCATTTCACTCAGCTGCTTAGCTCGCATAGCTGTGGAACACATCGCACCACAAACTCGGTCTTCTTCTCTCATATGCACAATAGGAAACACTAAGGACACGTCTACTTACTGCACTCGACGGACTGTTCCAGGTCGCCTGTGCACATTTTAACGATGGCAAGGGTGCGAGTCAAGTGGCTCATCAGCCTCCGTCCCTCAGGGAGGTCTGACAGGCTGGCACAAGTCCTGCACAGGAAGGCTTCAAGACGCCTGCACTCTCTCTCCTCACCCTTAAGCTGACTGTACTTAAGATAGTCGATGGCGGCGTAGAGGATCTGCAGGTACAGAATCACACAACTTGATATGCTTGTGCGTGTCATGAATGTCAAAGTCTCATCATGAAATTCAGACTCGTGGCATTTCTTAATCTTGTCAATCACTGGCACTGACCTTGAAGGGATCGGCGCTCCGCATGGCCAGGCTAATCTCCATGGTGATGGCCAGCGATGCATTCCTGAGCTGGCCGCGCATGCAGCAGATTTCCCACAGGAAAGACAGACAATCGACGCATTCCTGCAGACGGCCTAGCTTGGTTTTCCTACACGCACGCACACACACACACACACGAACACACGCACACATGAAATCGTGTACTAAAACTTTCTGCATTCAGACACTCTTCATTTCTTATTTAGTTAGAAGACTGACAATAGAAATATGGACTCATACTCTGGGATCTCAAACGTTCTGGATCGTTTGAGGAATTTCTTCATCTTCTCATGTAAGAGCTTCATGGATTGTGCCACGGAATTGCGAGGCAGGTTGCAGTCCAGGAGCTGCAAGGCTTTCCTAAAGCTCTCCTCTGCCTCCAAAATTTTCCCTGCTCTAAACAGAGTCTGGGGGAAATAAAGGCATAATCATGATCTGTTTGTTTTTGCCATGATCAGTTGTTAAATTTGCATCCAAGCCTTACATGCATAAGTCTTTACATACCTCTCCTTTAAGCCGATGCATAAATGCCTGCTGACGTTCACGGATTTGCACGTATCCCCGATCCGCTGAGGGAAATGCCGGCTTCCCTTCTTTTAGATTTTCCAG